>PVHY01012174.1:0-45395 GCA_004024945.1 Uropsilus gracilis
AGAGAGAGAGAGAGAGAGAGAGAGAGAGAGAGAGAGAGAGAGAGAGAGAGAGAGAGAGAGAGAGAGAGAGAGAGAGAGAGAGAGAGAGAGTATTCCTTTGATATCTTACTTATTTAAGTGGTCAAGAGCAATTTGACATAACATTAAAAACGATGTCCTGTTACAAAACCATTAAGCTGTGTTTTGCAATATAGTAAAGTTATTTCAAAGCTTTACATCATCGCCTGTGGAGAAATTAAGTTTCTTTCATAATCAAATAGAATTGAGATGCAACCAAGCATAATCTAATACTGTGGATGACTGAGTATTTTCAGGCTTAAGTAGTATGTAGTGAAAGCTTAGACTCACGGCATGTATGTGTGTTGTAATTTCTATGTACTTTTCATAGTTAGAGATACCTGATGAGACTAGAACTATTTTATTTTAAAGAGATGGTTGTGCTGAAGGTGTAACTATGAAATCTTCATACACCTTAATGATGTTAATGTGCTGTTTTACATACTAAAGGATCATTTGAAAGCATTTTACTATATATTGAGGTACCTGCTAATTTTGCTCTTACAATTTTTTTTTTTTTTCATTTTTGGGTCTCTACATCTCTAGTGATACATTCCACCACCAATGTCAGTATATTGTTAGTTACAACTTTTGAAAACATCCCATTATATATCTCATTTTTTAAAAGCTATACTCATTACTAAGTCACTGCAGAAAAAAAAATCATGACTTGAGGTCAGTTTTCTCATTCTTTAAAATGAATTCAGAAACATAGGATTTTATTAACAATTGAATGTGATTTGTTTTGTCTGATAGCTTTAATGTATATCTTCACTTCTTGTACCCAAATGAAATAAATGAAAATAAAGAAGAGCTTCTATTAAATTCAGAAGTAACTTCTCCAAATAACTCATTTTGGGTTGATGTGATCTTTTCTAGTGTTGATAAGTTTATTTCTATATTCAAAAAATAGAACTTTTTGTCAGTCTTAACAGTGGCTATTTGGTAAAAGTAAGGAGATATCCAGGTGAGAAAAGGCATACTTTAACTTTTCAAATAGTACCTTTCAGCTTCTAGATACTGCAATACAATATGCAAAGAGCAGAAGATGGTATTGTTTTATATCACATTATAGTCTCAATTTAGATAGAACATAAAAATATTCACCACAAGTCATTTTAATGTAGAAAATTTTTGGACAAAATCAAAATTTTGCTTTAAAAAGCTAATAAAGCTACTTTTGCATATTTTTATCAAACTATTACAATTTTAAAAATATTGCCACCATCACAAAAGACATCATTTTCAAAATCAGCCAGTTTATGAACTAGTAATTTTTTTCAAATTTTAGTTACTATTATACCAACTATGTGTTTAGAAAATAAAATTAGAATTTATAATGTAAATATGTTTGGGAAATTAAAATTCCAATACACAGTACCAAAAAGATCCGTGCTTATTTGCAAATAAACAATATTAATAACTTAACTTTATAGAAATACTAAACAGTTGACTTTTTAAAAACATACTAGTATATTACAACTGATAAATGTCATGGTCATACCTATAAATAAATTTAGTTAAGTATTTTACATTATTACAACTTTATGTTTATAGTAAGATGTATATAATCACTCATGGCTATAATCAATTTGGCAAAATAGAGGAGTTCTTAAAATTGAGTCGATATTTTTAAGGTATAGGATTATCATATCAAATATGAGAAATATAAAGCTTAGAAACTGTTTGCTGAGTATTAATTTATGTAAAAACTATAAGGCTCTCTAACAATACTTCCAATTCCATTTCATGGAAGGCTATTTATGATCATCTTTCTTGAGAGAGAAACTTAACAGATATTATGTGACATTTTATAAAGTGCTTAAGCATCGCCATCTTATGGTAAAATAAGTTAACTGAAAGTCAAGTTTACTTCTTAATTAAAAAAGAAACTTAAAATTGAAAAGATGAATTACTTTGAACATGCACTTATTTTTTCTCTCAGTTAGTGGATCAGAATATTGGCAAGATTAGTATTTTCTTTCAGCAAAAGAAGGCAATTCACCACTAATTAATTATTTGTATTTTCACATTGATAGGTTATCAATTTTCCTCTCAGTAAAATTAGGACAATTATATTTTCTCCATTAAAATCTAATTATCAAGCTTCCAGTTCCATTTAGAAAACTCATGGATATATCACGTTGCCTATTTTAAGAGATATTAATTAATTTTATTTGTAATGGAGTGTTTCAACTATGGGCAATACGCCAAATCATCATTTATTCAATAAGTAAATTTTAAGAAACTGAAAGCTTGTAGGAATTCAATTATTTCTCAGATTCAAAAAAAAAAGGATGTTTCTGTGTTGGAAATTCCTGAGGGTGGCTGCTAGATGGCATCTCTGTGCTTTTAAACTGAATACCTAGAGTTCAGTAATGACCTTGATAGCATGAGAGTACACCTCTTTTTCTTTACAAGATTTTTAGCAGATCGCTATTTGAACATTATAGCAATATTGTAATCCCTGTGAATCAGAACTATGAATTCCTCTGCTCTGCAATGCTGAACTCTGAAGAAAATAGACCATAAATATGACTGTGTAGGTCTCAAACAGAAGATTTACACCAGAGTCAGACACTTGGTGAACAGTTAAAAAGAAGTCACATGGGCATAGTCAGAGATTGCAGTGACTATTGAACTTTGAGGCAATTATATGGGTATGAAAAATGTGCTATGATATGCCTGGGCAAGCTTAGTTTTAGATAACACTCATTATCTTCTTACCAAGAAATAAATTTAAAAACTTACCACCACAGGACTTGCTCACACTATAGCATAGACGGTAACAATGATTCAGCAATAATCTTCAGCACTAAATTGTTCTTTCTGTCCACAACAACCTGGCCAGTTAAAACTCTTGCCTTAAATGAGACAGTTGCTTTTATTGAGAATTGTGGGTGCCTCCATGGTAGGTGTGGGGTGACAACATATATCTGAACAGGTGTGAACCTATATCTCTGAACAATATGGTACTGCAAATCAATGCTACCCAAATGAAAAATAAATCAGTAAAAAGATAAGAATTTCAACAATTATATTGTCAGTGCTTCATAATGTAATATAAAATGTGTCAGTGTTTTTGGTGTTAGAAAAAAAAAGAAATCAAAGACCAAAGTTGGCTCATGGTGGCCTTGCACATAAACCTAATAAAAGTTCGTGTGCTTACAATTTTTAAATGAAATTGGTAAAAAGAGACAAAAGAAATAAAATGCTATTCTCTTTACAACAGTTCAAATTAGAGCAGAAAATATGGATGAATGGCATTTGAAAAGATCCTATAATTACTCACCAGTCAGCCCTGATATGGCAAAAGTGAAAAGTTCAAGGCAGCCCATTCATGTTTTGAAAGAGCAAATGACTTTGCTTTCTCGTTTTAACCTATCTTCCTTATGACAATACCTTTTTTTTTTTAATTTTGGGGTATGTAAATATTCATGGCAACTTGAAAAGGTTATCATGGTACTGCTTTCCTTATTTTTCTTTCAAAATTATTTCTCTTTGTAATGTGTGTTCTCTTTTAAAAATGACTATTGTAACAGTTGATTGATGCTCTGTTGGGAGGAAAAGCAGCACAAGAGAACTTATGGAGTAGGATTCAGGGTCTCTCATTTCTCTTCCCTAATGCCCTACTGACCATAGGCATAAAGAAACTTTGGGAAAGCTGTGACTTAGTGTCTTCACCTGTAAAATGAGGGACTTTTATGTCCTTAAAACATATTTGTAAACTCTAGAACACTGTGCTATGGCCACATGTTTATTCCTCTCTTCCTCAATGTGTATCTTGAAACCTAATCTCTAGTGTGATGGTATTAGAAGGTTGCTCCTTGGGCCATGAGGATGGAGATGTCAAGAGTGGCACCAAAGCTCTTACATAAAGAGAAACAGAGAAACAGCTCATTCTTTGTAACAGAAAGCAGGAAAAGTCTGCTTTCTGCAAATGGACCCTCACCTGATCTTGCTTACTTACCCTCTGGCCCTGAACTTCTAGCCTCCAGAATTTTAAGACAGATATCTGTTATAAGTCACTCAGTCTGTGGCAATTTGTTGCATGAGCCAAAATGGATGAAGAAAATTATTTAACATTTGATCATTCTTTAAAATTAGCAGATTATTTTGTAGTGTGTAGCTTATAAGATCATAAATTTGATGAGATCTGCGGGTGAGGTTCTATCTGTAGGTTATATCATAAGGCTGATAATATTTTTTTTCTTTTTGTTATCTAGAGGCTTCTATTTTCTACTTCTTCATGTCCCTTTCTCCTTAGCCCTGGTCACCACATTCATGATCCGTGTACTTAGCCTGCTCTCCACTCATCTGTCAAACACTGCTCCTTGAACAAAACTGTTTTTCAGTCTGGTAGGTCTGAAAACCAACATATTTCCAGCCTTTGCTATGTATCTTTCATTTAATGAAAAATTCTCAAATGAAAACTCATTTCCTGTATGAAAGCAATTGCTGGTTTTCTAAAGAGATGTGGGAGGGATTGAAGAGGGTTACTTATGAAAGGTTGTGCATAGTCATTGCTGACTCTTCCCAAGCAGGACCATCTTTAAGGGTTTTAGCCTGGGAATTACTAGAAAGACTGCCATTTCTAGACTAAAACCACATATAAAAGAACAAATGAGAATGGAGAGCTAATTTGCTCTCATTTTGCTTACTAAAGGCACTTAATTAGAAGTTGTGGGACTAAGAAAGCCAGGCAGTTGCCCTGGTAGATATCGGTCAGGTGACTGAGCTGTTGGGATCATCTCTACATTTGCCTGAAAGTGTGTGCATCTAAGTGAACCAGTTATTTCAAATAGTATTAAAATATTAAGATAACACCAAAAGTTATTTAAACACTCATTTCCCAGAGCCTAGGTTTAAATAAAAACTATCAAGTTGAAATGGTGGATTTTGAACACTTCAATCCATCTAAAACTGATCAGCAATCAACTCAATCTACACCACTGATCAATTTAAAACCTTGAATGATTACTATATGAACTTACTATTAGTGGAACATTTTTTCAAGTACAGTTTTAAAAACTGTATGCAAAACTAATGATGATGTAAAAAGGCAGCTAGCCATGAAATTGTAGCATTGGTTATAAGTGCTCACTGTACAGCTTTTTCAGTGAGTGGTCTAACTTCCCTCAAGCTCAGTTTTGATAGCTAGGGAATGGATATAATAGCCATGGAATTTATATAGTTATTGATGATATTAGGTAAAAACCTATTTTAAGCCATAAAGTTCTATGCAAATATCCCACTCATATCAACCAACCTATGACTGAATCCACAGTGTGTTGAGCACCATACATTAAGGACTCATAAGAGTAAAAAAGAAAAGGCAGGGAGATTCTTAATGATCCTTCAATCACTATTCTCTCTCCTCAGCTTTCAACAAAGTGAATGCCATATAAAATTACCAGTAAGGCTTCTTAAAACAAGTTCATAATTTTGACCCAATGTTTAACATATCATCTTGAAATTTTACACTGATCTTATATATTTACAAGTTTGTTACAAAGAAGTGAACTTAAGTTTAGCTCCATTATATCAGAGTCCAACCACATCAGTGAAACAATTTTAAACTACTTATGGAGAGCAGGATGAATATATGTCCACAGATAGAATTGCCATTTCAGTTATCATACACAGTGTGGACTTACCTCTTTGCAAATTATGCCAGTGATAAGGAGTTTACGTCCCTTGTGGTAAATGAGGTATGGTGACACATATCTGAAAAGGTGTGATCTTATACCTCTGAGTCTTAAAGAGTGTTGCAAACCAATATCACCTCAATAAAAAACAAATAAATATATGAATAAAAAGTAAAACTGAAAATATTAAAGAAAGAAGATTTAGACATAATGTTCTCAAATGATTTAATCTCAACTTGCTCAGGGCAGAGGATCATTGTCTTAGTTCCTTTAGACAGACGGAATGGATGGTTTATCAACATCGGAAATGTACTGCTCACTGTTCTGGACACTGAGAAGTTCAAGACCAAGGCACTCTCATGTGCCAGTTTTGGTGAGGACCCTTTTGGAGAAAGCAGGTTTCTCCTGTGTCCTTATTTGTTATGAACAGTGAGCTATTTATCTGGGGCATCTTATGTAAGAGCTCTGGTGCCGCTCATCTGGACTCCACCTTAATTGCCTCCTAAAGACTCCCATCTCCTAATAAGATAATATGGCCATCAATACATGCATTTAGGGTGGACACAATTTTTCAGATCATGATTGCCATGGGGAAATGACCATTTTTATGAACATAATTTCTCTGTTCTTCCTTCTTGGATTGCATTCTCCTTGTTTATGTTCGTAGTGGTCTTCCTGTTCTTCTACAAAGTCTAACCACTAATTAGAAACTTAATAACATCTCCGATGATGTTACTTATATAAAGTAAATCCACCTGAGTCACTCATGCCATGATCCTGTCTTCTGTCAATCCCCCCCCCCACATAGGTAATATTGAAGGACAAAAATACACAATAGCTACCTTGTATATTTCTGCTACCTTTAAGTCCTCTTGGGAAGATGATGTCCAAAATATAGAGAGAACATAAAACTATCAATAGTGTCAAGTAATTTGAATGATGCTAATAAAAATACTAAAAACATACTGAAACTATAAAATAGATTTCTAGGAACATTTTATTCTTTATGCTTTACAAACAAGGTATAGTAAGGCATAGCTGCCTTCTGCTATTCTTATAGCAAGCTTTTAAAAGAATAAAAATAAGTTTAGAAAGGGGAACACAGCTGCGGCATTCATGGTTTTGTCTCTCCTTGGAAAGTTCTTTCCCTCTTCCCCATATGTCAAAATTTCACCCATATTTTAAGATGCAACTCAAATGTCATTCCTTCCATAAATTTTTCCCTGCTATGCCGTATGCTCCAGTCAGAGAAAAGCTTGATAAACTAACAATTTCTACAAGAAGAGAGTCATGTTGTATTTATTTTAGCATCTACAGCCATTGACACTGTATTCTTCATAGAATAGGTGTTCAACAAACACAACGAATTGGACTTCTTTTACCCCCACATTTGCAAAACACCTTTTCCCAACCACTTTTTTTAGACTTAGAATGTTCTTTTTTTCTTAATTGCAAACTTATGGTATTGTGTCTCCCTCACTAAACTGTAATACAGCTGAGGTCAAGTTCTCTATTTTGGACATTATTTTATTTTTCCTAGCTAGTAACTAGCATGTGATAAAGAATAACTGTTCATTAAATGAATAAATGAACAAATATAAGAAAAAAATAAGTCCAGGACCATCTAAAACCTTAAAATCTTGGGCTAAATAATGCATAAGTATGATCTGTGATTTTGGTTCCTGACACCATCAGACATTTGGGCAGAGACAAAAGAGAAATTTTAAGAATCTCATTTTCAGGGCTTAGAACTCTTGTATCAGGTTATCTTGAAGAATATTTGAAGACTGTCTTTTGAAACATTTTATTAATGTTCCATCCTATCTCACAATCTTTAGTGCTATTTTTGATATTTGGTGATTCTGGGCTGCGGCCTTAAAATTCCTGTGAATCACTTGGTGTATTTAATGATGCTTGATGGCTGAGTCTATCTCTTTATTCTCTGTCATATGTTTCAGTGTCTTATTTGCATAGATTTAAGACTGAACATTTTATTAATTTTATTAATCATTAATTTGTAATGAATGTTTTGACTTTTGTTTTAAGTGATATCTTACTGTTATTTGATAACACTAAGTAATTTGATGAATTATTATAGTATCTATGCCTTTCATCTCTTTATACTGAGGTTTTTAGATGATTGAAAATATTCTGTTGAATTATTATTACAACTAGTACCATGTAAAAAATGCAATGTTGACTTCGGATTTGTGTTATAATATTGTAAAAGCATAATACCACAATACAGAAAAATGTTAAAGGTTGAAAACAAATACAGATAGAATGGAGTTAGATTTATCTCAATTGAATCTCATAAATATCAGAAATTCAAGTCAGTGGAATCAATCGATAATTTACTCATGGTGTCTGCCCCTCTTTGTTGCCAAGGAATCATGACTTCCTTGTGAGTCAAAGCAACAAAAGTCTCTCAGTTTAAATGCCTGTTCTGAAATCAAAATGGAATAAAACTTGCAGAAATGATGAAATCATAAATGAGTTTCTATGTAGAATGGAGGTGAACACACTCAAATATAGTTAAAAGAAAATTAAGGGTCAGCAGTAGATAAGTATATTACACACCAGTAAATGACTGAAGCTTTTATATATGATATATACATTTGCCGATGTGCATTTAAGCATTTCATGTGAAATTTATTGCTCCCTGCAAACACCCTCCCCCCCACACACACATGAGTTCATGCATTAACCTGAGACCTGATTACCATTCTATTTTAAATGCTGTGATTCACTTTTACAGCAGGTATATAATTTAGTTCAACTAAGCTCTAAAATATCATAGTATGAAGAAAGAATGAAAGAAAAAACAACAAATCGGTAAACTTCTTTTTCTTTTTTCCACTTGCATCTTGATTTTGCAGATAGAGAGGCAATAGAAACATGATTCCATTTTGTCTACTTGGACATAATCATTTATTTTGGAAAGATACCTTTCATGGAATACAACAAAACTAATACTAGTTTAACAGATAGAACACAGTTAAAGAAGAGAGAAACCATTCTGAGTCAGAGAAAATGGTAGATAATGAGGATATTGGAAATTTTGTACTGTTTTAGACACAGTAGTGAAATAGAAGTTAGAAAAGCAAGGACTTAACACCAACTGTGCAAATATCTACTGGTATAACTTTGAGTAACTAACCATTTTCTTTTTTTTTTTTTAGTTTCTGTTACCTCATGTATAAAATGAGAAAGTTGAACAACATGATCATATTTTAGAGATAATCGTAAATGAAGCATATTTATCTCCTAAATGTAGTTCATCACTTTTTCATCTTCCCACTTCTGTTAAAAGAACTTCAAGTAGCTAAAATTAAAGATAAAACTAGATTTTTTATTATACTACATAAAATCAAAGCTAATGTCATTAAGAAAATCATTGCAAGTCAGTCATAGAGGTATAGTAATATAAAAATAAATCTAAAAAACATATTCTAAACATTATGTCATGTTTAGAAAATTTATTTGTATTCTATGTCATTACTTTTGAAGATTTAATACAAAATAAATGAGTGAAAAACATTGTTTTATACTGATGAGAATAAGACTATTAGCCTTACATGAAATATAAAGGACATCTATGTTAATTCATCATAAAAGGCAGGCATCTCCTTTATAACATAATTGATAGATAATTAGCTTCTGTCCATAGGTTTCTAATGTTAGGAAACAAGACAATAAGATTAACTATCAGTTTATCTCTAATCATAACTAATTATTAGAAAGTTTCTTTTAAAAATATGTCATAACATCCAAAGATATTTTTACTACTGACTCATGATTCTTTATTTGGCAAATATAATATTAAAATGTCTATGGACTTTGTTAAATAGTTCCCTCCAATATGCCCACATATTAATCCTCCACAACTGTGGAAATGATGACTTCTATAAGGAAGTTGTAGGTATGACTATATAGAATGTGTAGATATGACTAAATGAAGAACTTGAAGAGAAAAAAATGTTTCTGGGTTTTCTGATGGACCCATATAAGAGCGACATCAGATGCAAGTGAGAAAAATTAGATGGAATGACAAGCAGAGATTAGGGAGAGGTGTTTTAAAAATAAAGGAAGGGGTCAAAAGCCTAGGACTGTGGGTCTCTTTGAGAAGTTAAACAATCGGGAAATGGAGCTTTTTAGAGAATTCAAAAAGAGGTACAATCTTATTAACACTTTCGTTTAAATTTACTTCAGATGTTTGTCTCTAGAATTTTAAGACATTAAATGTGTTATTTTAAACCCCTAAATTTGTATGGTTTCACTCATCTGAGAAATATATAAATATAAAAAAAATTTACATGCAAACAATAGGAGAAATAAAAACCTAATCTTGGCAAAGAAGATAATGATTACCAGAGGGAAAGGAGTGAAGGGTGATGGATATGGATGATTTGGTGAAGTCTGAAAAATCCCAAATTTATGGCCAGATGTTATTGCAGCAATAATAAATTAAAACAATAACCTTTTTAATAATAATGTGCAAAAGCAAAGTGTAAGTAGTCGAATAATACCATATTTGACATATTATGCCTGTGAATATTGATATTAGGAAGACAAATGTGAAATTACTGTGGTTTAAAAATAATAAAAATGAATACAACATGGAAAAAAAAGATTACTTAGATTACATATATACCTAGTAAAATTAAAAACTAGATTTTTGTTTTTCCTAGCTAATATTTGCAAGATCATGAGTCTTTATGTTTTGTTGTTAAGTAAAACCTATCTACTGAATCTTACCTTCAGTCTAAGAATTAAGTGGTTGGCATTTCATTTCTTTGCCAGTATAGGACTTTAAAAATATCTTGCTGTCAGATTTTTTGAAATGGATTTGTAAGCTGCCTTCTTTGGCAGTGAAAACTCAAATACATCGTATTGGTTACTTATGATTCAGCAAAGTGATGACAAATTTCCTTCCTGTCCTTCTCCAAAATTTCATTATTTGACTAACCAAAGGTAGTGGCAAAGCAATTTTGTTTAGAGGACTAACGCATGTTACACTGGTGACTGCTTAGTGACACTGCATAAAATAAAACAGGCTTTCCCTTTCCCTTCCATCACCTTTTATGTACAATCAAGGGGAAAAATATGTTGCTGACTTTGCAATAGTGTAAGGGCATAAAGCAGATGTGAGAAAAGGTAAGGATGTTAGTAAATAATGAATAAGAAAGAATGGGCAAAAAATGAGATCAACACTTAGGCAGAAAGATCAGTTGGCACTGTGGATGTGTTTAAAGGATTTTGAGTAGGATGGGAAGATAACACGGAACTTTGAGGGAAAATGTGACATATGGTTTGTATTGTCAGGAGATCACTTTAGCTGCTGTTTGAAAACATTACTTATGGTGGTAGAAGTAGACGGTAGAATGTAAAAGTCGACCAGGTGCTATAAAAAACTAAGTTTTAACAGAATTTATACAATAATTGGAAAATGGCTATAGATGATCTTTGGGTTGATCAACAGAACAAGATAGAAAAAGCCCTGGGAAATGAGATCAGTAATTTGATTTTGGACGTGTTTAGCTCTAAGTATCTATTGGATATTCCAGTTAAGTTGTGAAATAGACAGTTGCTAATTTCATTGGAGGAGTGTTCTGCACTGAAATCATCAATATGCAGACTGCATTTAACTTGATTAAGCTGTAGGGGATTTCCAAGGCAAGTAACCCAAACATGAAGTCTCAAATACCTTAGAAGTTAAAACCTGAAAGAAAACCACTAACAGAGACTGAAAAAGAAACCATTTAGAGGAAGAAATTTAGTAGATATTTTCTTGCAACATGTGAACCCTAGAAATATGACTGAAAAGTTGAGGATACTAGTAGGGAAGGGGAAGATGAGGAGAGGGAAAAAAGTAGGAAAGTAGCCTATGGTAAAGGAACTTTGGTGACATACATCTGAGGAGGTGTGGCCCTATTCCCCTAAATCATATACAGTGTGGTAAGCCAGTTTTATTTTAATAGAAATAGAAAAAAAAGAATGTGAAGCAAAAGTATGAAAGAAAATACTTAGTGAATTTTATTCTTCATATGGACTAAGTAATGTGAATATTAACATTACTCATTATCTTTAGAAATAAAAAAAATCATTGATGTCCTTGATAAATGATTTCAGTCATCTTCTTAATGGATTCAATAAAGTATGTCAGAAAAGCAATTTGAAAATGTTTCTAAGGACCTTTGTTATGGAGAAAATGGGCTATATCTAGAAGCAAATATGGAATCAGTATGTTTTTTGTGTTTTTTTTCTAAATATAAAATAGGACAAATTGCACCATGCTATAATGCTGAGTGAAATAATCTGCAGGAGGTTAGTTTTAAACAGGAAGAGAGATAATTGCTCTACAGGAACAGGTGGGAAAACGAAGTTTAGAATGGGGAGTATATGTATTGGGAAGTTCTCCTGTAATTGCTTTCATTTTCTCAGTGAAATCATTGCCATAAGCTGAGAGTGAGGATGAGTTATCAGTAGATATAAAAAAAGAATAATGTCTTGAAAACTGCAACTGGGAGCAAAGAAGATGGCTTCCCCACTGCCAAGCTTAGTGATAGAGGAGTGTGGTAACAGGCTTGAAAGTGCTTAAGAGGCAGCTGTGAACTCCTCCAGGGAGAACCAGATTTCAGTAAAAATAAAAAGCTAAAAGAACTTTTCATAGAAGGTAGTACGCATGAGGGAATGTCACTGATGATTGATTGTGAGTTTTTCATATGTTACTGTCTGCATTAAATCGATAATGAACCTTTCATGTACGTTGAAAGACAAGCCTGAGTTTTCCCCAGGAACTAGTTATTTTTTCACTAACTCTATGAAAGGGTTTAGTCAGTTCAAATCTCTCCTGATGTGAAAAATGCACAGTCATAAACTAGCTGGTGGGCATTCAACATAGACCTTGATAGAAAGTGAAAAGATGTATCACCCTGTTTTCCCTCACTCTGGGTCACATCATACACATGGGAACACTTAATGAGTCGTAGATGTGGATGTGATATAACCAGGAGAGAAAGACAGAGCTGATAGTTGATTAGATTGTATATTTTAACTAGATTGGGCCAAGACTCTACCCTAAAGTTCTTTTAAAACGGTTTCAAAGCAATTCAAAAAAGGGGTATTGCTGACTGATGTGAAGTTCCCAGCAGCACTATACCATGACCTAGGAAACATAGTGCTTCAACCCCACCAAACACATAAAGAATATTGGTCTCATTTTTATTTCTTCCATAAATTCTGAGCACCTCCCTCCCCCCAAAAAAATTTTGTTTCCATGTACTATACCAATGGAAAGACATTTATTGTTAGATATCTGTAGTGTCTTATTCTTGCTATAGCCTATGTCTAAGGAGATGTAGCTCCATAAGGCTTTTAATCTACTATATGATGGCTCTGTAATTATCCAACAAATATAAATGGAAAAATGACTTTTTTATGTAAGTACAGTAGGAAAAAGAGATGGATTTGAACTCATTTTTTCATGAGAGCTTGACATTATCATGGAGTTAAGAGAGTGTGTAAGGGTGTATGACATTTAATTGAATTAAGATCCTGGAAATGGAAAAATAAAAGCATTTGCCTATTTGTGCATGCTTGTCTGAAAGTGAAAGGGGAAATGTTGCAGATAGTAACTCCTAGGATAAAACCTCAAATATCAGAACTAATCATGGTAATTACAGAAGCTCAATGTAAATTATGAACTATTTTAAAATGTGTCTTGACTATTTTAAAAGCTATGATAATCTAATTTAGTCCTACAAACTATTTGAATACAGAGATCTTTAAAACTCATTGTGAAAAACAGAAAATGATTTTTGATTTGTCCTGTTGGTTAAATGGTGATTTAAATTCACAATGAAATTCTATTTTATACTGAAATAGTATTTCCTTCATTCCTTAACCTTTTTCCCTATCTCTCTCTCTCTCTCTCTCTCTCTCTCTCTCTCTCTCTCTCTCTCTCTCTCTCTCTGAAAGCAGATGTCCTCTTTAACTGTGTAACAGTTATTATATGTCCAAACGGGAAGCTGCAATAACTTTGCTTGATTAAACTCATAACATGTTTCTTATACTGGTTGAAGCTTGCTTCTAACTCATTATTCAGTAATATAATGGGGGAAATAATACCTCCTTCATAAATTGTAAATAAATAACATTTTGAAATATCTAGTTCACTGCCTAGCCTTTAATAAATGCTAACTAAATATTAGTAAATTTTTCAGTCAATTAGTGTTAAAAAAATATTGCTTGTGCAATATATCCTACTTCTTAACTAGTGTGGCTAAATTTGTAAATTGACATTACTTATCTAGCTTGTTATTCAATTTTACATGATTTCCACTATCATATAAAAAAAAAAGAGGACAAGGAAAAGGCATATTCTTTTCCTAAATGTTTTACCTGTTCCTGTAAATTATCTATTATCCCTCAAATTATCTATTGAAATAGTATTTAAAATTAAATTAATTATATATTCAGGACTAAAGGAGAAAAACAAATCAATAAAGACCCTTAAAAAATTAAAGGCGAAGCATGTGGTAATTAAGAGAGTATTTTTTTTTTCTTTTAGATGGTAACCAATGCTTTACCATGAGGGCTGACAAATGAGGTATGAAAGGAATAAATCCTATGGGGTTAATTTTTAACTCACTCACACATTACCCATAATTTCTTGAATGCTTTTATTGTTAAAAATTATTTTGCATGATGGAAAATGGAATTGGATGCATAAATGGTCCCCAAAGTTCCTTCCAATTCTAAAATGAAATTCAATTAAATAAGACATTGCTGAGCACACATTCAATTCATGTCCCGAAGATGCCGTGAGTTTATTTTATTTCAATTTTCTATGCTCTTTTTCTGTTTATGTCCCATTTGGTATTTATCCAGAATCTTAGCACGTGTTCAGGGATAAAAGAAATACAAACAGATCTAAATTTCATTTTATTGTAGTCCAACTCTTTAGGTAAGTAGATTATTTCAAAAAATGGAAAGATTAATTAAAGATGTAAGAATAATACAAAATCAGTTAGTGAATTATTTGAGAACTTTTCCCAACTGTTACAGTGAAAATGTTCAGAATGAAGGTTTGTTAAAATCCCCAAATGAATAATATTTAATTACAAATCCTCGTGGACTCTTCCATTTTAATAAAAGATGCTAATTCTATTCCTAGAAGAGTTGTTAATACACATAGTTTGTATAACTACTATTGAGACTTCCAGGGAGTAAAATTTCTAGTTTACTATTACCCAGTCTTTATTGGGTAATAGTTGAGACCCAATGCCTCAGGGAGGGTTGTCTGATGACCACAATATGTCATATCAGATTGCTCACAAGATAAAGTTTTGCATTACAAAAGGTTCTTCTTCCTCATTGCATTGTTCCTACTAAAGGATATTTTGTTACAATTCCAAGTAAATCTACTAGTAGAGATATAAAGAAATATAAGATTCTCAGTAATGAGGGCAAGGTAAAATTATCTTGAAATGCAGCAGATGGCAAAGCCTTCCAGAATATTTCTATATTTTAACCTTGCAGACTATTTAATTAAATGTTACCAATTTGTCATTAATCTTACACAATTAATCTTACACAGGGCACTATAATTCTGCATCTCAAAATGTGCACATACTTCACTTGCTCTCCACCAACATTCTGTAATACACTGTAGCAGAGTGATGAAAAACTCAGGATATAGAATTGAATCTGATCAAGAGTTTCCATTTCTGAGGTGTGAAGCCTTGAAAAAGCTACTGAATTTCTGAAAGCTTTCTTTTATTCCTTGGTTTATTTATCTGTAAAATCAGGTTTAAATGCAACATAGCTCCTAATATGGTTGTGAGAAGTATGAGAATATTTTCTGGAAGTATCCAGAACACAGTAAGACAGGGAAGATACACTAATACTAATGGCAACCTGATAGCAATTCTTTATTGATGTCAATATTTCTGTTGTGTGTCATTATATCTTTTTCAGTTACCAATTACATAAGCCCTCTCCATTTGGGCTTCTTGAAGGTGGAAAAGGCGTGGGTGCCACTAGAAATCAAGTGTCATCTGTCCAATCCTGGGCATCTATCCAGTGACCAGATGGTCACTTTTGCCCACCTGGATCCTTGCAGTGCTCCTGAAAATAATGCCAGGTCAGAGTTCCTTAACTGGATTCTAACAACAACAAAAAAAGGAATTTGAAATTATCTACTGTTTATTTTAAAAGGCCAATGAAAAAGCTAAACAAACAAATCACGAATTATAAAATGACTGCAGGGTGTCCCCCATATTTGGATACTTTTGTGTCTTACACTTAATTTTTTTTCCTGCTCTCTCCTTATTAATTTTTCAGAGATTTTAAAATCACCCATTGTATTGAATAATGTCTACTAAACGACAACTGTACTTTTGGTAACTTGTAGCAAATCCTTAAGGCTCGCTTCTATTCCTCTCCAGTACTTTCCTTCCTACATTGCTTTCTATTTTACTCTCATTTCTACATATCAGTTAGCCTCCTCTTTTACAGCTCTGTAGATATTCTGTACTATTTCTTGTGTTCTCTTAAATAGTATTTCCTAAACACTGTACATCTATGCATTGAACTACATTCTGCTGCCCCCCTCAACTTATGCTATATTTTGATAACTTCCATCTGTGTGGAAATAGCAATCTGTAATGAAATTTTGCATTTTTGTAGTTTATAAGCATTAATAACATTTTCCGTGACAATAGTCATTTGCTGGTCTAAATAACACTTTGTTGACTAAAATGTATTATCTGTTGTTTTATAAGCATTATTAACAAATAATGCCCATTTTCTGCAACAATAGTCACTTACTAGCCTGAGTAACACTTTGTTTACTAAAATGGAACTATTTTAGTCATCAGGCAACACAGATAATTTGGCAGGAAATAAGGCCACCAGATAAAGTGTTCTCTTTGGAAACAGCAAATTATTTTAGATGTTTTGAACTCTACCTATAGCAAGCATATTTGAGAAACAGAAACCTTTTAAAATGTTTTTATCATATGTTCTTTGATGCCCAAAGGCTATTTCTTGTAGTTTCATATTGTTAAAAGCATCACTCCACAGATAAGCTTAAATTCATTGTAAAAACTAAAAGCATGTGGTGTGACTTAGCCTGATAATTACTTTTTAGCCATGGGACTATACCAGTATGTTGCTGTGCCACTTAAAATGTTAATCTAAATATTATCTGACAATATCCACACCACTGTCCCCAAACGACAACTATTTGCCTGGGAGAAATCTGGATATGGAATGAACACAGATAATTGAAATAATTTGCTTTCTGTTGAGCAGGAAGGATTACGCATGTTTCTTTCATCTGTAAAGTACTTGTCTCCAACGAGCATAGAGGGATAACCTCAAATTAGCTTCCCGTTGGCTGTCAAAGTCATAATTAACTCACTAGACATGGTCTAGCATAAGGAGACTGAGCAAGAGATTGTCATCAGTGGTGATATCAACTATATACAAGGCAAAAACATAAAATTATATTATTGAACTTCCTTTTTAAAAAGGGAGGCTGAAGGAGCATGAAGAACAGAGTCTCATTTTCTATCTACTCTCCACCTTATTCCAGGAAAACATGCTTCAAGAGCACATGAGAACAGTCTCTGTTTCAGGGACTTATACTCTAGTTGTGAACTTGGAGTGAATCTCAAAAAAAAAGTAGATAAATAGAAAACCAATGCAATATTTACAAACTATATATCACGAGGCTCTGGATTCAGAGCACAAATGTGAGGAAGAGTTGGGTTACTTTGCACTAATTGATTCATTGACACTGTCAGTATTAGATGAAAGCAGCACTTTGGCTAAACAAACAAACAAAAAGAAAAAAAAAAAAAACCACCAAAATCAAAACAAAACACCACAAAGCCACAAGAACACATTGGCAGGGCATTACACCTGGGTAAGAGGAAATTTATAATATCTTTACAGTGATATAAAAATAAAATGATGGAAAAAGAATCACTGCTGGCGTTCAAAACTGAAAAATATGAAGATATTGATGGTATAAATGAGGTGTCTGAACCTTTGGCACTGGACACCTGTAACTCTGAAATTATAGAGCTGAGAGATGACACTAAAATACTTATAGTCTAGTTATGCTTCTTAAAACAACTATGAGCAGACTCATTTTAAATAACATATATTGTAAGCAAATGCTCAAAACTCTAGAACATGCTTATACACTCATTAATCAACCATGCACTCAAAAACAAATTTATTTTACAAACCATTAATGAGTAAAATGCAAGTCACTGGAAAAGAACCATAAAATATAAACCTAACAGTGAGTGAAAAGAGCTGCAAAATAGTTATAGAAATAAGAAAAGCTGTCAGAGAGTCAAGAAGACATTGTATACATGTGCAATAAACTGAATCTTGAGGCTGAGCAAAAAGAAATTTGGAAAAAAAACACAAAAAACCCAGTTTGAACTACAGTGATCTTTTGTAAGAATGGGCAATTTGGGCATGATTTTGAAATTCCTAAGAAAACATTAAGTAAAATTAAGTTTATTTCCCTATGTTCCTCTTCCCAAAACCTTTAATAACCTCAAATATTCTTCAAAAAATTGCAATTCATGTAGGTTTCCTCTTCCTCACTGTTCCTCCTCTCCTTAGTTTCTCTTGATGCTTTTTGCCTATCAAAAGATGCAGTAATCAAAAAAAAAAAAAATCCGAACTCTCTATTCCTTTATTGTTTCTATTTCTACTAAGTAGCAGTCTACTCTTTAACTTTCAGATTCTATTTGAGTTTCATGGTTTCCCTCTTCCCAGATGGAACTAGGATTTCATTGCATAGGCCCATACCATTTCAGTTTCATTTTTGTTGTAATAATTTAATAATGTAGTATCATTTGGTCTGTGTTAGTTTCCTTCATGGATATTTCAACATGGAAATACAAGCTCCACTTTCATTAGTTAGAAGGCACACAGTAGTTTCTCAATAAACAGTTGTAGAAGGAACTGAACTGACAAATTTCAATTCAAAATTTACTTTTGTCTAAATTCAGTATTCTACTTGCTTGTTTTCCAGGTGAGAGAAAGCTAACTTTTTTAGTGAGAGATGATTTTAGAAAGTAAATTTAATGAAGCTGAGTATAGAGTTTCTACTTCTCATAGTCATGGATGTTTTATAACAATCTGGAAAAATTACTAGATTGTTATTCAGAGCACCAGACTTCTAGCTGTTGCTACTGATATTGATCAGATACATGTCTTCAATGAGCTCTCTGCACTTCGGTGGCCTCACTGAAAATTGAAGAATTGGACGCAGACATCTGATTTTCCAGATCAACACTCTAAAGTTTAATTTCAAGCACTACCCAAAGGAAGACAATAAACATTTCAGCCAGACCTTATAATCCACAAGGAAATATTATTCAAGTAGCAAAAAGCACATTTCTAATGTCATGATTAAAGTATTCTCTGTTATTGCTATGGAAATGCATGAAGAACAGTTAGAGCCCACAGCATTACCATAAAGACATTTGGTATTCACACGTGCAATTTTTGACAGAAACTGAGCTTTTTTCATACCCTGGAAATATCACAGCACTATCCTCTCCTGGGACAGAAACATCTGCTATGCTCAAGGAAAAGTAGATACTGTGTAACCCCAACTTTCTAAAAGAAATATGAAAAGAGTAAAATGAAATGTCAGGAACTTAAAACAAATTGAACAAAAGACTTAAAAAAATTGCTAGTTATGCCATACTGTTATAGAGTCAGAGAGAAAAGAAAACTTCAATTTCAAAATATTTACCAAACTAAGAACTCATATATTGCCTTAAAAAATTATCTTAAAGATATTGTTTATGTCCCATCAGTCAGCTTAGTGTGCCCAGCAGTAATGCCCTTTAACATTCACAAAATGATGTTGTGATACCACCTTATACTTACATGTATAAATGATATATAAGTATTTTTATATATTTCTGCCTTTCCTCCAGTCTCTCCTCCCCTACCTATTCCACTCCCCCTCCCTTTTTCCTCCCTCCCCCTTTTCTTCCTTCCAATGGAAACATACTCCTCCCCAACTTTTTCTACCTCTCAAAGTTCTATCCATGCTTCAGCTCAAACTATTCCTTGTGTGTGAAAATTATACTAGCAGAAAATGTGGGAGTTTTCTTTTCTCCCCTTGTATTTAGAAAAATCATCACAAACATTTACAAAAGTCAATGTAATCACAAAAATAATTATGCTTCCCCAGTAGACTGAGAATTTTAAAGACATGATTCAGAGCCTTGTCTTCATTATATTCATCCCCAGAGTTCTGTAAAATGACTAACAGGAAGTAGGTACTCAGTAATTGTTTGAAAGAAAGGAAGGGAAAAAAATCTGAGGGGGGAAAATTGGAAGGGGGAAGGAAGGTAAAAAGAGAAAGGAGAGATAGATGGAAAAAAGGAAGCAAAGAAGAAATTATTTAGCAGAGAATAGTTGTTAAACAAAGCCCTTTGTCTTCATCTTCTGCCCACATATTTTTTTCATAATGATACTTGACGTCAATAAATAGCAAAAGCAGTCTCAAACTGAAATTGTATGTATGTAATCTTTTATGACAAAATGGCAACTTACAGCTGGAAAGCACATGAGGGGACTTGTGTTACTGAATCCTCCAGATCTCCATCACTGACTTGCTGATAGTGATGAGAAGCCCATATTTTTATTTAATTTTCCTAGAAATGTCACTTCCTTCCCCAGAACTTTCTCATATCTCTGACTCATTTATTTTCATGAGTCTGAGGCTGACACTTTCATTTCTGACATTCACAGAGACATGTCCTAGTCATGGTCTCGAGCAAAAGGCAACCCACGGCAGGGAAAAACCAATTATAAGGCAAATCCAAAAAAAGATTTATGTTCAGGCATGACATTATAGATTGCTGGACCTGGAAATAGAAAATCCCATCCAATATGTCAGAATTGAATGTGTATTATTGGTCAATTAATCCAGAATGAACATGGGTCATTTAAATGAAGAAAAAAGTTGAGGTACTTTCACTCAACCATTCAGTAATCCTTTATTGAGTATCTTCTTGTAGAGGTCATTGTGTCTGGTGCTTTATGAGAATAGTAAAAAATGTAAGCAAGAGCTTAATTTATGTACAATTCAAGTAAGCAAAATAGCAATATAAACAGTCCTGCTTTACAAATCTCATTGCCCATAATACTACTGCCAAGATAGCAACCCAAAACCCCAGAGAATCTGTAAACTTTGAAGTTGAGACAGGATAGTCAACAAAAAGACAAAAGATAGTAGAATTATCTCAAACAGGAGTGTTTCTGTTCTTAATTTCTTGTCTCTGCTTTATAATTTTACTCAGTTCCCTTATTATCCTAACTAAAATTCTAAAAACAAAGAAATTCAAGTTACATTTCTAGACGGAGAATTAAATAAAGCCATTCTTGAAAAACTAAAGTCATGTCCCAGAATAATAAAAGCTATAATTTTTTTTGTTCATACATTAGTAGAATTTGTTCAATCATATAACATTCTTCCCAGTAAACTTCAGTCAGAGATTGATCCAGTTTGAAGTACAAGGAGTAACTAATTTGAGGGGCATGTAAGAACTCAGTAATGGGGTAGTTTGAGGCTGAAGTATGAACTCCAATATGAACATCAACTGGTAGAGGTTAATGAGCATGCATGACATAGAAAGAATAATCAGAGATACAGAGGAATAAAATGCTAGTGGATCAAACAAATTTACCTTCATTTCCATAGTAAACTTTCAGAATATTTTCTCTTGTGGAATTTTTATTTTATGTGTGAATTTCATCTAATTGTCAGATATAAGAAGTGCATTAAACTCAAATAAGGTTAATGATGAAAAGAAAAAAATTAAAATACACAGATCCCTAACATCTTAAAAGTTCTCCCTCCAAAATTAAGCCTTCATACCAGTGTGCTAAGTGAAAATAAGATAATATCCAGTCAACATCTCAGTAGAGATCTTCAGACACTTTGTTAAGTGCAAAATAAAATGTCAAGGGTTCCCCTGCTCTGACTAACTGGTTTTCTATCAGAGTTTACATTTTCACCATATAGATCAGTATATCATATGAAAATATTTCATATAAAATAAGTCTTTCACCTTTTAATAAGTGGATAACCATCAATCATTTCTCTAAAGAAAAATAGATGAAAAATTCAACAAGAAATGTTAATGAAAAGTTCACTTTCCAAAATATGAGGTGAAGGGAAACGAGCAAATGATGGTTCTTTGGAACTAAGAGCAGATGAGAGAAGTTACCACACCAGGCAGAAAAGGGAGAGGGGAATTAGTAGTTACCTAAATTTCTTGTGAGAGAGGTTTACCCAGAATAGACAGGGTTGACAGTAAAAGCAGTGGGTCAGAGGAATAAATATGGGTTTCACTGTCTTCCTTCTTCTGATATCCTGCCAAGACATCCCATTGGCTAAATTCCAACCAAAGAAGACAATGGTCAAACCCTTTCTCCCAAATACATTTCAGGAAGAGATGGACAGAGTTTCCTGAAGGGACAAAAATATCTGTCTCATAGTATAGGTTTTGGTTATCATGGAGAAGGTAAGATAGATTAATATGCTGTGTTATTTGATGTAATGATAAAGTTGAAGCTATGACCAATATCTTAGTTTTCCCCTGGAGTGAGATAGTTATGGTTTTTAGTTTTATGTCAGTAACTCTAAACTCTGCATAAAGATATAGGACATCTGGGCTTGTATGTGTCTGCCAGATGGTGTGGGATGTTCAAGGATCTGGATTGCTAATTTTACACAATAACTGCTTCTAATAGAAGTTTTATATTGAAACCTCTGACATGCTTTTACCAGCAATTGCACTGCCAAGTCTGACTATAATAAATATGCATGATTTAATAGCTAATTCTCCAGAAATATCACTTTTTTGCCTACCCTTAAAAATCTTTGCCTTGTTCAGTCATTCACATTTTCATTCTACAAATTCCATCCTTCTCTTAATCACCTTCTGCCCCAAAGTGGTTAGTGTAGTTCCTATTAACTTGTGTGGTGTGTGCGTGCACGTGCTCATGCATGCACACATACACATGTACTTTCATGCATTCACTCAGAAGATTTGAAGGCACTTTTTTTGGCCACAATTAACAAAAGCACTGATTCCTGAGCACTGAGGAATCTTCAACTACGAATTCTGTGTTTTCCTGGTGTCTTTTAATGGCCTTTAAGCAAATGTTACTCTGTCCCTAAAAGAGTTGCTGTCTGTGCAGTTTTCTCAGCTTTTAAACCTCATAACAATTTAAACAGGTTTTGAATGATCTTCTTCCTTTGAGCCAGAATGTCAATTTGAGTTTCTAGCACTCATTTGCTGTCTTAGAAATATTTCTTTATACCTTATCTCCAGAACTACACACACTCCTCATGTAAATGATAGGTAGATAAAGCAAACACCAGTCCCCTTGCAGCTTCATCTTTCATCTTATCCAACTTCTATTTTCCATCCTCGGTTTCTACAGACTTGCATATAATAAACCTGCATCTCTGTTAAAAAATGGCATACAGATGATTCTGTATGGAATTTTATTTTATCTCTCTCTGAATTAAAGCAATGTTTGTGGAAATGATCAGTTTTCAAGGAGAGAAGAGCAAAACTCCCAAGTCCCTTCCTCTATGATTATGGCAGGATCATAGCAAACTTTCCCATATTTTAAGCATGCATTTCAATATTTTTCTTAAAAAGGAAAATCAGAACTTTACTATCATATGGTGACTGGCATGGTATAGTAACAATATCTGGAGGAGATCTCTACCTCTAAAATACAAACAATGATGTAAACCATTGTTTCGGGTAACCATTCCATCATCCTCATCATGAATTGTAAAGTAACCAATCCTTTTTGCCAATTGTAAGGCCAAGCATCAGCCTCACCAGTCTGCATAGGTTCTTTATTGGTTTTAGCAGTTACATAGACACACCAGGCAGGGCAGGATCAGGACCTGGACAGTTGAGGTGGCTGGAAGCAGGGGTTCAATGAGTGGCAGGTGAGCCTCCAGCCCTCCAGGAATCTTCACATGCCTCTGGGCTCCCTTTCCTTCTCCCTTCTCTCCTCTTCCCTCGCTCCTCTCCTATATTTGGCATTCTCTCATCATGTATTTGTATTACATATGTAATTGTATCCTCTCATCATGTGCTCCATCTCCTACTCATGTGTGTTCTCTAGTTCCCTCTGTGTTCCTTTATCCCTTCTCTCCTAGGCCCAGGTGTGCACACTTACATATGCACACTCCCAAGGGCTGCACAATCACGGAGAAGACACACTAGCCCAGGTTCTGGTCATATAAACCAATGAAGGAAAAAAACCTGACTAAATCATTTACCCTGCACACTACACACCATTACATTCACTAAAAAACAAAACAAAACAAAACAAACAACAAAAAAGAAAAAAGAAATACATAAATAACTCCCAGCTTTATCAACCATGACTTACATTAAAAATCGTTTATCAAAGTCCCTACTAAAAGGAAGTTACTTTGCTAGATATCACAGGTTTAAAAGGGGGAAGAAACTGTATAATAATCATTCAATTTCTATACATATGTGGTACTGACTGGTAAATCTCAACAAACTCTGATCTCTGTAGCTCTAACCACCATTTCTTCCAAAATTATTCCCTGCATATAAAATGATAGCCTGATTAATGATGAGAAGTGACAAACTATGAATTTCTTATTCAACATCAGAAAATACTTCTAAACCTATTACTAGAAGGCAGACATTGCTCCAAGAAGTGGATAATTTGAATATTGTACTCTTCGAGATATTAATAAGGATATTCACAGATGAAAGTGAGGTTACTGGAGTTTAAAAAAAGAGACCAGGAGTGATGAAAAGAACTTAAGTATTTGAATGCTTGGTCTTCTCAAAACTTTCTACTATTTTCACTGTAGGCTTTGCTATGTCACTTTCATACTTTAGATTTTTTTTTTAACATGCTAGTCCTAAAACTTACCCCTGTGTGAAATTTTATGTCCAGTTTCCTGGATCACTTTATAAGTTATATCTTTCAGTAATGAAAATATATTGGTTATTTTGCCTTGAAACCTATTATGGGAATTTGCTTTTTTCTAACGTATGGTCTCCCTCACCATCTGCAGTAAATCTTTATCTCCTCTATTATGAAACACTGCAAGATTATAAATCATAGCAAACATATTAATGATTTCTTATTACACAGTCCTTTAGTCTGTCAGTGACTAGTGTCATTAGGAAAATGTTTTCTGTTGCCTTTAACTGCATTTTATTTACAGTATTTGAGTATGTTGAAAGACTTCTTTTTCAGCAAAGATGCCTAATGTTAAAAATCATATCTTACCATTCATTTTTTGACTAGCAAACTTGACATTTGATATGTAACAGACCCAATGAATCAATATTGAAGGCAAAAATTTAATAGATTACCAAATTGTAATATCCACCTTAAATGTTACTATAATAAAGGATTGAGAACATTTGGTTTACTGGAATTCAATTCCTCTATTTAAAAATTACATGTAAAATCATTTCTAATTGCAGCATAGCTTCTCTTTTATGATCCTCATAAAAATTAGTATTAACTGTTTGAGAAGTTTACAAATGTCATTAATCTTGTAAAAATAAACATAAGAGAAATTTTAATCCTTCTTCACCAGTTCTTTAAAAGAGTCTATGAGACCGGGCAGGGTGGCTCGTGCTTGTAAGCTTCAGCCTATGAAGCGGCCGGTGCTTAGGGATCGCGGTTCGAGTCCTGCCTGGGGCCCATAGCGAGACCTAGTTCCAAAAAACTAGCTGGGCGTGGTGGCACATGCCTGTCATCCCGGCTACCTGGGAAGCTGAGGCTGGGGATTGCTTGAGTCTATGGTACCCCGGGCAACAAGAGCCTGTGGTTCCACAGGCAAAGATAGCAAGACCTAGTCTTAAATAAATAAACAAACAAACAAATAAATGAATGAATGAATGAATGAATGAATGAATGAATGAATGAATGAATAAATAAATAAATAAATAAACAAATAAATAAATAAAAGAGTCTATGAAACAACTAACTGTCTGTGGGATGTCAGGCATTGCCCTCCATTAGCTGTATAACCAGCATCTGTGGTATTGTGCCCTCCCCATGATTGTGTAGACACATAGGCCCAGTGTGTGTGCACAGGTGTGAGTGGGCACATCTACCTGGGCCTAGGAAGAAAGGATAAAAGGGTGGTGTCACCCCCAGGTGGGGGAGCACACATAAAGAGAGGCCAGCAAAAGAGGGTTAAGATTTCTGGGAGCCTGGGGTCTAGCTTGCTTCTAGTGTCCCCACCCCTTGTCCTGACCTTGACCACGCTCTGTCCCATGTGTCTGTATAACTACTAGAACCAATGGAAAACCTATGCAGATTGGTAAGTCTGTTGCCTGCCCTTACAATTGGCATAGGGTTGGTTAAATTTGGCTTCAGTAACAGGCTAATTTACCCAACAGCTGGCAACAAAGATTGGTTACACTACACTGTCATATCCAAAAAGATGTCTCTGGAGCAAATGAGCTTTCTATACATATTAACCCCCCCCAAAAAAAAACACAAAAACATAGTATCATCAATTAGAATAAAAATTTCTCCCTTCCTATTCATCTTAAAATAAAGCTCATTTAAATGCATCATCTTTTCTGCACAGTTAGAATTTTGGCAGTAGCAGGAACACACAAGGATTTTATAAGTAGAATGGCGAATGGACCATCTTAGAAGGCAGTGAATTCTCATCTCTACAAGAGTTCAAGCAAAGACAGTTTGATGCGGGTTAAAGATGCCCTGCTGTGTTTATTTTTCATTCAGACTAGCAGAGTTCTATGATCCTTGGTAATCCTCATCTTTCATCTGTAGATATGCTCTGATGGGAGACACTACATACTTAAGACATGTCCATCAAATGAAGCATTGCCAATCATATACAAAGAGAAAAGGGAAATCGCTGAGGGAATTTGTGCCACCACACATCTTCTGTAACACAAAACAGCTCTTACAGGAGTTGTTAACAGAAAAGTCCCATTGCTTTATCAATGATTATTTCCTATGTTTGTGGAGTAAGAATCATGTCAGTCTAATAACATTGGGCCCCTGTCTCCAGGTCACTCTCCCCAGTAAGTAGTACCATTGCCAACCTTGCTCTGGGCTCCTGGCAGGTTGCAGTCACAGCTGTGCCCAGCTAGATAGCATCACAATGATGCTGAGTGATGCTTCCATCTGTATTGCCCCAGGTCTACAAGTGAGCATTTACCCTCATTTGCTTTTGGCATTTTTCTTGTCTCATGGGTGCAAATTCCAAGTAATCTCTCCCAACACCAATTGTTTTTGTTTATGCTCCACATACAGTTACATAGATTTGGGGTAGACAAACCCCATATCCTGCAAAAAATCTTGTTACTTAGCTGCAATTTCACAGGATCCAGGAAGCTTCAACAATCCAAATATCAGGTAACAAGAAAAATACAGTACCTGCTACTCTCTAAAAAGTTACAAGGTGTGAAATGAATTATATGACTTAGTCTTTTTTGATATTCTTTGCTTCAAGCAACTTCTGATAATTACCTAGTCAGTTCAATGCAAATATTTAACACACTTGTATTTCTCATGGGAAATTATCAATTTGCATTTTTATTACATATGTCAATTTTTTTAAAGAATTTGGTTAAATCTATCAACAAACAATAGTTCAGTCAAGGATAAGCCCTAACAAGATTAAGTTTCTATGCCTAAAAGAATGAAGACCAGTTTCTGAATTCAAGAAACTACAGAGGTTCGTGTTACCTTGTGAAATTTTAACTAAGCAGTCATGTAACCTCATCCAAGATTCAACTATCCTTCTATCCTCCCCCTTCAACCTTTGAAGATGTCTAATTTCTATTGCAACACAATGAAGACAGCTTTTAATGGAGACCCAATTTTTGGAAAAAACAGTAAACTTCTCTAAGTTTCTGCATTAACAAATGATAATGTTTACTACCATATAGGATTGCTTTGAATGTTTCATAATCCTCATATGGTGCCTGGCATGGGAAACTCTTGGTAAAGATAATCTATTTTCATTACCATTCATGGTAAGCAATGTACCAAATTTGTGCCATTTCTTTCTTACCTTATGCCTCTAAATTTAGTAGTGTTAAAAGAAAAAGGAATAAAAAGATGGGGAAAGGGTGGAATAATGCACTGGAAATTTAGAAATACTTGTTTTTTGAGATTTGAAACCTGTCTAGTTCAGCTTTATATTTCTAACCTCTAGCATATGTAATAGTAAACTAATTTATTCAATCTCACTGAAAAAGAAAGCAGTGTAAATTATATGCCTATATACACTGTAGCCTTAGACAGATGTAGTTCTTAGAAAATCCTCAGGGACCATCTTTTAATAGAAAAATTATAACTATGCAATATAAATTCCCATTCTCAAGTTAACTAGAATGTGCATGCTCATTCTTCTTGTCCTCTCCAAATCCAACCTTCATGCTCTTCTCAGAGAGAGGAAAATATGGCCATACTCTAAAATGATTAGAAACCTACATGCTCCGAAGAAAAATTAAGGCACATTGAATCTTTATGCTTTTTCCTCCCTCAAATCTACAGTGTAGTATTTTAAAAGAAACTTTGACTTAGTGAAATAATCTGGACTTTAACACTAATAATACAATCTCTTAATTGGAAAAACAATTGGACCTATCTTGCCGGACATGGTGGCGCATGCCTGTAGGTGGCAGCCTAGGAAGCCATGGCTGGGGCCAAGGATTGTGGTTCAGTTCGAATGCCGCTGGGGTCATGTAGGGAAAGCTAGTACCCAAAAAAATAGCTGGGTGTAGTGGCATGCACCTGTAATCCCAGCTACCTGGGAAGCTGAGGGTGGGGATTGCTTGAGTCTGTGGTACCCCGGGGTACATGAGCCTGCAGTTCCACAGGCAAAAATGAGACCTAGTCTCAAAAAAAATGAAAGAAAGGAAGAAAAAGAAAAAAAAAAAAACAATTATACCTATCTTAACCAATGTTTTATGAGTAAAATGGAACTATAAATATCAGTTATACCTACCAAATGATGGTATAGTAAAGAACCACTGAAAAAATAATCTATTACGACAGGAGATATAAATTAAAGAGTATATCATCATACAAAATTGAAGCCATTATTAAATATGAAGTTCAAAAAAATTCAGGCTAATAATTAGCAGTAGAATATAATAGGCATATAGTTCAAATTGTTAGTATTAAGGAAAGATTAACTTTTTTTCATCACACTTGTTTTTATTGATTATACATATTTTATTCTTAAATCATTGTCTATCCCATCATTCTCCCACCACATCACTCATGAACCATCATCTTGACCCTTTGTACTCATCTCTCCCTTGATTTTGCCTCCTTTCCTCTCCCTCTCCTGCAGTATGCTTCAGTCCTGTTATCAGTTTGCTAGTTTTAACTCTTTGCAATCTACCAAAAGAATATGAAAGCACAATTTGAAAGGAAACCTGCACTCCTATGTTTATTGCAATGCTATTTAGAATAGGATATAGAAACAACCCAAATGCCCCAAAATAGACAAGTGGATCAAAATGGTATGATCTATTTATACAATGGAATACTACTCAGCAATCAAAAAAGACAAATATATCATTTGTGGCAACATAAGACAAACTTATATCATTTGTGGCAACATGTATGGAGCTGGAAGGAATTATGCTAGCTGAAATTAGTCAAAAAGAAAAAAGTAAATGTCCATCATACTTTTAAAGTTTCAGTGATTTAGGTCCATTGCATATTCTACTGCATGCTCAAAATTAAAGACAGAAAAGCTTATCTACATCACCCATATACCAATGCTGTCTCCTGAATATAACACTTTCAAGGGTCATTCATTTTGCCACATAAATAAATGTTTAATCCCATAGCTGTTGTACCCTTCTTGCGGCACATTCATGTTTTACTCTGTTGGTTAAGAAGATGTTACCATCATTTCTATCCCCTGGAATATCTCCAGAATTAAACACACTTAAGAAGAAAGTGTTGTCTAAAGTTTCTCCATTTTTCACCCTTACTTTCTTACCATGGTACTGGTGATTTGTCAATTTTAATCACCTTCAGCCTTTTAAGCCACAATGTTATCCTTTCACTTCCTAATTATTCAGCTTCCACACTGAGAACCCATTTATGTAAAATACAGTTTTTATTATTTTCTAATATTTCAAGGAAGAAGTGTACATGTAACTTAATTATTAACTATTGTTTGAATTCTGTAGCCTTTCTTTTATGTCACAGGTAGTCAGACATTTTATTTGACAATGAGATGAATAACAGATTTTTAAAGTTAAGCTTTAACAGATGGTTGGGTTAGATTCTTTTATTCTTAATCTATGAATTTCTCTCTGGGACTGGCTATAAAGGTGAAGACGCTTTTCATTTGTATTCAGAAATTTTCTGTAACTTTCATGCTTTCTTTTCAGTGTTTCTTAATCTGCTTAACTTCTGATCCTCAGTCTGACAGGCTTTGTGATGGAGCATATTACATGAGCAGAGCAGTCATTCCAGGTGTTCTTTAGACATCTTTACTTACCAACAATAAAAACACCAAGTAAGAGGCTTTACTCACCAAACTTGGAGTACAAATTTTATATCTTGGTATAAAATTACCTTGTTTTTATCCAATGCTCTTTTATTCTTGAACTACCCTTTTGGTGTTATTTTGCTTACTATTAGATGCAATCTGACTAATACCACATGATATTTACAAATCGGGTAATTGTAGTTACAAAGGGAAATAACTGAATCTAGATGAAGTTTAATGCTTCTGAGAATTCATCCATTCTTTTTACTCATGAATTACATTGTGCAATATTCTATAAAATCCCAGATAAAATTTCATAATATCGATTAGAATTTCTCATCCGTACATGCTATACTCATCCATTCAACAGAATCACTTGCTTTCTTCTATATGGTCTCATGGCATTGGTTTTATACCTCTAATATGGCATTTATGCTATGACTAAACAACTGGCATATATATATATGTATGTGTGTATGTAGATATATACACACATACATGCATATGTACATCTGCATATACATATATGCCTTTGAATAGATTGTGAAATATTAAGAAGACAAATTTGTTTTAACTCTCTTGAACCAAACCACTGGAAACGTCCCATAAATTTTCAATATTAATCTTTTTCAATAAATTAATTCAAATGGTGTAACACTATTTTAGACAGGTAACTAATTCATTAGATATATTTAACTGACCCTGCTCCAACCTGTAAGCCAACATTTAGAGTAACTACTTGGCATCTCCATATAGGTGTCTTAAAAAAAAAAACCTCAACTTTAATATGTTCAAAGCAAATCCATGGATTAACTGATCACCCTTAACATGGATTTTGTCTGATAATTTCTGCTACAGTAAATGTTAGCTTCAATCCAATTGTGTATGTCAGAAACCCAGACATCACTCTTAACATCTCCTTTGCCATCTCTAGTTCTATGCCTCTTGATTAGGCCTAAGAAATATTTGAGTGATTACAGTTTCTTGATATTTCAATAAACCTGTCCTCACCAAAATATCAACACCAAAAGTGGGCTTAAGTTATAAAGACACTCACTGCAAAGCAAGTAAGTTTGTGTATAGTTTAGTGTGGGTTTTGCTGATGAAAAAAGGACAAGATGTTAAGGACAACATCTCCACCTATACAGTGAACCTATAAACATATGGAAAAATGGCCTCCAAAACTGTCTTTCACAGAGCTCATCCCAAAGATTTTTTTTTTAGAAAAATGTTTAGTGGAGGAGAGGAATACCTATATGTACAATGGCTGGTGAGGTTTTATGGAACCAAAAGACTTAGTCTTCATATTCCTGAGTTCTTTTAGGGAATCTTCTTTGATATTATCAAATTGCTTTATCTGACTTTTGAACTGTAGGCTTTGATAGCCAAACTTTCCAGGATGAATTATCTCTGCCTTGCAGAAGCTTACTATCCAATGAGCAAGAGAGAGCTATAAACTATTAGCATAATATATGGGGTTATGAATGGTAATAGCTAAACATAATTAAAAAAAGAAAGAAAAAAAGGAATGACTTCTCCCTTCCTCCATTTCTTATAAAGTATATATCTTCTGATTGAGTACATATGTCCAATTTAATATAAGCTTTTTTTAAACTAAATGATTAAAAGAAACATTCAAAAACTTACAAAGGATCATTCAAAATGTGAGGCTTTTCCATTAATTTTTTGTTAGTTTAAGAAAAAATAAGTGTTTCCAGCTGCAGACTAAACCAAATTTATTTTTAATGTTGAATAGATTCACTAGCCCATAAAAAGTAAAGGTCTGGCAGAGGTGTCAAATAAAGATATAAAAACAGAATGTTCAACTATTAAAAATACTAGAAGGCAAATAAATATTTTCTAAGAGGAGAAGGGATGGGTAGACTATCACAAAGAGGGCAGCAATATGAAATAAGGCATGGCGTTTTCAAACAACTGTAGTTTGAGTTCCCATGGAAAGTGTGCTATAGCTAGCAAAATGATCATATGGCTCTGAGTGAATAATGAGAGATGAGATTGGAATAACTTGGTGTGTCAGGACGAGATCATAAATTTTCATACAGCATATCAGAGAATTTAATTCCACTTTGTAATCAAAGAGCTAAAAGAGGATTTCAAGCATATTTTGTTTTAGTATATTACCATGGTAGCACTATGGAGTTTAGACTGAAAGGGAAAAAGACTGGAAACAGAAAACATTCCAAGAAAAATCCTGGAAAGGTGCTTTGTAAAACTATGATTGTGGTGGATGGAGAATTTGCAGATTGCAAGAGACCATGAAGTAAAACTGACAGAATTGGGGGGAATCATAATATGTAAACTGAGAAGTGCAAACATTTAGCAATTCTGTGATTTGTAGCTTAATGTTAGATGGTGATGGCCTTCACTGAGATAAAGAATACAATGCTAGGAATATACTTTGGAGGCAGAGATAATGAAAAAGCAGGAAACCTGAATTTGTAGTATTTGAAGAAACAGAAATATTTAAGAAGCAAATAGATGATTGAGTATAGATAGTTAAAGACTGAGTACATACACTTGAGAGACATACACATAGTGAAGGCATTGGCTAAAAGAGATTAATCAGATATAGATATAAATACAGTAAAATATGAATGACCAAAATCTGTGTCACTCCAATTAGCAGCATTCAGCAAATGTGACTAAATAGAGAATGAGGAAGAGTCAGAAGGGGCAATTTTCTTAGCAACCAACAGTTAAAAAAAATGATATAAAAAGTTGGGAATGGCCATTAGTAGTAAAAAGTGTGCATAAAAGTCAATGAGTTTGTTAGAAACATTAATCTTTCCCTAAAACAGCAAAGACAAGTTAAAAGTAATCAAGTTGGTGTGTTAATTTATTAGAATCTGACATATAAAGAATGAGAGATATGTCTCACAATGTTAGACATAGTCCCAGGCAGTACTATTTTGGACAAGAGATTATTTCCTACAAACTCAGTTCACAGCCAGCCACATAATGGCTAGGGTGGCTTCATGACAATAATCAGCAAACCTCCAGATTCCTGAACGTTAATTGGATGCAACCACTTCTTTCCCCTGTAACCACATCTGTGAAACAATGGAACATTGTCCTCATCAATTGCAACTTCAATCTTAGAATTTTAGTTTGCCCAAAGAACCATTTGGATCGATACATAGTCTGCCAAAAACATTTTGTAACCAAACTATATTTGGTTGACTCAAAGTGAAGCAGGCTGTATGGTGAAGTGAAAGTGAAGTTCAGCCTCCTTTAACTCTGTGTCACTGCTGGCATTCAAATTTGAACTTGGCAGATAGTAATGTCACATGTCTCCACTGTCCAGTGAATTCTGATCCAAAAGATGGCAGAGCTGGCTACTTCCATGAGAATACTGCTGTGAAAACAGTTATGATTTAGATTTCAGAGATGATCCTCAAAGGTGATTTATTGCACTCTCCTTCACGGGAGGGGGGGGGGCGGAGAAGGAGGGTGGACTTCCTCTATGAGGAGTCAAATATTTACTGACTAAATTCTAGGAATGCTTTCATTACCTTCTGTTTAACTTGTATTCATGTTGGGTGAGATGTGTAGTTGTAAATGTTTAAAATAGAAATTTTGCTTTTAAGTAAGCCATTAATTGTATTCAAACTAAGAAGCCATTTAGTCAAACTCTAAACTTATTAAAGAATATTTTTAAATTAAACACTTTAATTCTGAATTAAAATATATTAAGGTAACTGTTCTTTGCAAGCAAGAAACAGTATTTCTTATCTCTAGACATGAGAAATATCCATTTGGATTTCACAATATTCATATATAACCATCCTTACTATCAAGGTTTTGCACATTTTACGCATATTATCTCTAAAATAAAAATTACGCAGGGAAGAAATTGCACATTCCTACATTTAAATTTGAAGTAGATCTTTTACAATGAAAGTGGACAAGTTAATGCAATTTTGTAACATAAGCTAGAGAAGTAATTTGCATTTTGGCTACAATTCTATTCAAATGGGTAGGTAATTTGGTCAGGTCTTAATTATAAAAGAAATGGTTGTAGCATTAAAATAATTTCAAATGGATAATCTAAAGGTTGTTCTAAATTTATGTTAGAATATTTATTTTAATACCTACATTAAGTGTATGTGTCCTCAGAATGAATTCTATTTAAGTAAAATATTAATATAATAATTCATAAAGAACAGAATTAGAAAACAGATTTCCCTTACTTGTTCAATGAATCCTTTATCTCTCCTTCAACACTTTTCTCCATGAACTAGAACCTGCACTAGTTGTATGCTGTTACATGTACCCATATTTGTCTCTCTTAGTTATCTTTCCTAACCAGGCATTAATACGGGGATAAATGTATTAGAAACACAGATCATGGTTCTTGCTGGGTCTTGCCTTCTGTTCTATCAGTTCAAAGACAGTTTGACCAAGGTTAAGAACTAACTGTACTGGGTCAAATACATGCTGGTTAAATGAAATGACTTCCCAAAGGTGCTCTGACCTTATATGATCCATTACAATTGAATAAATAAATGAATAAATAAATAAATAAATAAATAAAAGTTTTCTGTTAGAATTTACACTAGATAGTAAAAAGGTGTATGACTCACAGCAAGATGAGAGAGACGAGACACAAATGAATAAAGCAGAGATACTATGAAAGAGTAATGGTCTATAGAGAAATATTTGCAAACACTTTTTTTGGAAAAGGCTAGACAAAAAAAAAAGATTTTATGCTTTGCAGGTTATACTGAACCTATTGCCATTACTCAACTCTGCCATTGTAGAAAGAAATCAGGAACAAATAAATGTGATTGTGCTCTTATAAAACTATACAAAAACAGCTGAAAAGCTAAATTTGGGTCAGAAACCCATAGTTTGCCAAGCCCTGCTCAAGATTACTAGAGCACTGATATCCAGAAGACATGTAATGTTAGCTAAGTATGCATCTGACATTTTCTAGCAACCATATCAAAAAATTAACCAGATGAATCAATTTTATTCACTGCTTTATATAGGATATATCTAAAATGAAAATTCAATGTTTCTAAAAATACTGAGCCAATTTATATTTTTAATACTGTGTTCAGTTTAGAGTAGGCATTTCAACAACAGAACTTCTCTTCTTAGACATATTTCGATGACTGAATTGCTGCCTCTAACTAGCAGTGTCATATGGTTATGTAGCCCAGACCTTGAGAGCAAGAGACTGTCTCTTCTCCTGTGATGCTCAAAGTTTTGTGATTTTCATGTGCAGCAATTTATGAAGACATCTGGGACAATCTTATTACTAGCAGCACAAAGAGCCTACCTAACGTGTGAACAAAATAAATGAACAAACAGAGGAACAAATGCTAACTGTTAAGTGCAAGGGCCATTCTCTTTATATTTTACTTAGCTTAGTGTTTTAGTTTTTGTATAGGCTCCCAGTTTTTTGAGTAAGGGAGTCTGGTTGTATACACATTATGATTCAATAGCTTGAACATTTTCTTATTGTTCTCATAGATTTCAATAACTATTTCTTCCTGTAAGCACTGAATGTGATAATTATCCCATTTACTTACAGCATTTGTGTTGCTTCAAAATATTGAGTTCTAAAACAGACAGAATTGAGCACTAAGTACTTAAGAAATATAAAAATGAAATAACTTAGGGATTCTATAAGTTAGTCAAAAAGTACTAAGTCAGCCCAGTAAAAAGGAGGAAAAAATGAGAGTTCCTCTTTCTTAAACTGGAAAGGTGTTATCAGGCAGATCAGTTGGTATGAAGATTAACAGCACAAGAAGGGTACTGTTTAAACATTGATTGTGAATAAAGAAAATCACATAGAAATTTCATTAAAAATACAATTATTAGACTTTCATATCTAAAATATTTAGGTCATTTAAAAAATGTAAAAATCTATCTATTTGAGATTTATTTTAAAACAATTTAGCCAAATCAAAATCTCTCATTTTGGCAATCTGCCTTGTCACCATGGGTAGAAAAATGAAAAACTATTGTTCCCATAAAATTTAGATATTTGTTTCAGCAAAAATAATCCTTTTAATCTGTGTAACAAAAGAAACTGAGTTTGAATGGTTTTGCTGACTCAAGCTGAAAGTGTACCCTTCCTCTGAAGATTGGAAGATCCTGTAATTTACAATTCTGAATGAATCCTTTATAGTTGCAGAACATTTCAAAATCTATCAAGAATAGAGCATGTTTGCTAAAGAAATGGCACCTTTGAAGTCTTGAATCTGGCTGACCTTTTCTTTTTTTGGCTTGTTCAAGATAAATGACTGCAAAGAATGACTAAGTGTTGGGAGGAAAAAAATGAAGTTAAGAACCTTCAGGATTCTGAGGCACTTATGAACAGTAGATCATTTCCTTTCCTTGCAGAAACTCCTGCCAATGTCTGATCATTCTGATGATTAGTTCAAACTAATCATGAATGATTCATTAAGTTGGTTTCTCTTTCATTATGAGGTCTTAGTTCTATACACCTGGAACTCTGTGTTAGAAAAGAAACCATTGTGTTTTGTTGGAAATAGTATTTTACTGAAATCATGCAAATTACTACCTCAGTTTTCTAGTATATTCTATTGCACAGATAAACAGACTTAAATGGGAGGTTAGACATTCTCAAAGACCATCTACAATTCAATTCAAAATCCATTTGTTGTCTCAACTGATCTTTCAAAAATACATATTCCTGGTGGTCATCATTGATTTTTATCTTAAATATCGTAGATAAGGAGAGTTAATGAGCAAAAATATTTTCTCAATCCAAGTAATTTCTGGCTAGACTATTGTAATATAACTCAGACTTTTTCTATACTGCAGTATCTTATAACATATACTGTCCTTTAACTTAACATACAATAACAAATTTGACTTTTTTATCTTTCTGCTGGGTAAGTAAAAATAAACTGCCTTATAGAGTTTTTACATAACCCATGTTGCAGGGAGTGGCAGATATGGAAATCATCTGTCTGTTTAATTGACAAATATCTATTAACTTATTTTTCTGAGTCTGATCCTATTCTAAGGGATATAGCAATGAACAAACCAGACAAAATCCTTGTTCCTGAAGAGGAAACACTGGTAGACAGAAGTAGTAAATTTAGAAGAAATATAATTATATGTCATCACGAGCAGTAGGACAGTAAGACAAGAAATCATCTAGATGAAGATAAAGGACAAAGAGATTCTGTTAGTTTGTGATTTCAAATATTTGCCAAGACTCTGTTAAAATGGCATTTGAGCAGAAATGTGAAGGAAACAAAAGCACTTACTTATTCTAAGGCAAGGAAAGTTAAAGATATTTGATAGTGAATCTTCTGTTTGTTCAAGAAACAGCAAAAACATCATTAAACTTGAAGTGAGCAGGAGGAATGTAAAGTGTACACTTTCATAAGTTGTGTAAATTTTGACATGGGTACAAATCACAAAACTATCACCAAAATCGTATTAGAAAATTTATCTATTTCCTCCCCAAATTTCCATAAACCCACTATTGATCCCTCTTTCCAACTCTATCCCAATCTATCCCCTGCAGAAATAAATTATCTGTTCTTTATAAATACACGTTAGCTTATATTTTCTATAATTTTATATATAAATAAAGTTATAAAGTATGAACTTTTTGCCTGGCTATTTTTCACTGAGGCATTAATGTTTTCAGATTCATTCATGTTATTGTGTTTATCGATGCTCATTTATTTTTATTTATTCCACTCTAAGGGCATGACACAATTTCTTTTTTTATTGCTATTATTATGTTAATTGATTGCATATATATATATATATTGCATATATATATTTACACCATGGTATACCCTGAGGTTCCCCCACCACCCTGTCACCCATGAACTGCCATCCAATTTCCCATGCCCATCCCTTCACTGACCTCTCCCTACTTCCTCCTCCCTTGCTTTATGCTTTAATTCTGCTGTCAGTTTGTTAGCTTTAACTTGTTCTTGTCCTGTTGTTTGTTTGTTTTCCCTATATCCCTTATATAAGTGAGACCATCTGGTATTTCTCCTTGTCTCCCATGAGCAAGGAGTATGATTCCTTCTAACTTCCTATTGCCACGAATGTATCACTTGTCTTTTTTGATTGTTGACTAATATTCCATTGCATAACACAATTTTTTTTCTATTCTCCTTTTGATGAATATTTGTATTGATTCCAGTCATTGACAATTACAAATAAAACTCTTATATCTGCCCATTTTTAAAGCAGGGTTTTTCATTATTAAATTTTCTGAGCTCTTGTTTAACTACTAACCCCTTGTCAGGTGTATGATGTGCTAATATCTTCTATTCAGTAAAAGAGCTGGTATCTTTAATTGTGATGCAAGTTTATTTCACTATGCATAAGTTTTTTTTAACCTGATGTTAATTCCACTTTTTTTTTTTTTTTTACTTTTATTTCTCTTGTGGTTGGAGTCAGGTCCTCATACATCTCCAAAGCTGACAGCCAGGAACATACTGCCTATAATTTCTCTATGTATTTTATGGTTTTAGATCTTATAGCCATCTTTAATCCATTTTAATGTATTTTTAATGTATTTTTTATTTTCAGGTAAGATGGTAGTCTAGTTTTATTAATTTGCATGTGGCTATCCAGGTTTTCTACTGTCATTTATTAGATAGACTTCCCTTGTTTCAATGTAAACTATTGCATTCTTTGTCATATGTGTGTAGTTCTAGTTCTAGTATCTTGATCATGTTCCATTTATGAGTGTTATTCTAACACCAAGCTGTTCTAATCATTACCAGTGTAGTTTTAAGTTGGGGAGCATTCCTCCATTTTTGTTTCCTTTGTTCAAATGCCAGGTAATCTACCAGCTATCTTTATTTCTCTGAATACTTCCTTTTCAATTGTAAAATCATGTGTTACCATATGTGATATATATTATCATATCATAAAATTCTATCATTTTACAAGATAGTCACTCTCATAGTGGAGTGAGGAGTGAATTTTTAATCCATTAGTGTATATACTTGCTTTCATATTTACCAGGGACACTTAATAATAATTAATTACTATATAGTTTAAAACATCAATTGCCCCAGATGCTATTATTGGTAGGTTTGTATATTTCAAAATGAGGAATGGAGGAAAATACAACACAATTTAATAATAGGTGATTCTTACAGAATTTATAGCCTTAGATGTAAATTCCTCTCTGTGTGTTCTGATCTATGATTAACTTATCTTAATATTTAATTCATAGACTTCTTTGCCTAGGATTTGGAAACATATATAATGAATGTGTAAATATAGAAGTAGCCAGAGATTCTTTAAACATTTCAAAATATCAGTTATTTCCACTTTGCCTCAGAAGCCACTCTTCAATTTCAAAGAATTATAGGAATATAACTTTCAATTAAATGTGTTGGAATTAACATATTGTTAGTCAGAATGCGAATGCTAATTGTTAGTCAGGAAGCTACAGGAAGATAATTTACCTTAATCAAAAGCTTAAGATGGTAACAGGATGCAAATGGATCTTATTTCTAGAGTTCTGTTAATGTTACCATATGTGTGTATAAGGTATGCATATAGCACACATATATGTGATGTGTGTATAAGGTATGCATATAACACATATATATGTGTTCGTGTGTCTATAATATATATATATATATTATATGCACACATAATGGAAGGTATGTAACTATATAGTTCATATTTTTATTTGAGAAAGTATTGTAATAAAATAATGTATTTGTAAATTGAGAAAAATAAAAAAATATATAGACTAGCAGCTTTCTGAAATATAAAAGTGATTCATGATATTTCTAAGTTGAGCTTATTCCTTATGTTGCACTTACATATTTCCAAAGGGACTAAAGATATACTAGAAGTTATTGCTTTGTTTCAAATTGATATTTTCATCTATAAGTGTCAGTAAATATCCAGATAAAGCAGTGGGAACAATAGGAGGTACGTATATAAAATTTTATCAAAAAGAATCATCTTATATAACTATGAGCCTCACTAGACAGAACATAATTGATAGCATAAGCCATCAAGAAAGTTGTGCTGGGCACACAAAATGTGCTGAAGCTGCTTTCCACAATTGGCATTTCTTCTTCTCTCAGATAAGTTTTAATTCTGTTAAGTTCTTTCACCGTATTGATTCAGGCCCACCCAGATTACTAGAATGATTACTTAAAGTCAGTTGATTATGAACTAGAATCACATCTACAAAAATATCTTAACAGCAGCATGTAGATTAGTGTCTGGCTGGATAATTGATATTGTCTAGTGAAGCTGATCCAACCAATGACAAAACTATCACATTGCTCTAGTGTCCCAGTAGGATCCATGGCACTAGAAATTTTTGTAATAGGACTAGGGTTTTGTCAGTCCTGTGTGTTCAGAACTGAGACATCAGAAGAGCATTTTCATCCTAAGATACTATGTAAGACTCAGAGGAATAAAGAATGCTTAAGTAATCACTGTTGCTAACCAAAGATGAATTTATGATTGAACTGCTGAAAGACAGAAGTTTATTTTGGAATATTTTTCCATGTGTTTTTCCAAGCACAATGCTAGAATGGAAGAGTGTCTTTTTCTTATGCAAGGCTATTATTCAAAGATCACTTTCCAATAATTTATTCATTAACTGTTGGAGAAATATAATTTAAGAGGCCTTGAGTTGCTCCATATACATAGGAGAATAGTTCACCCCATGGCTACCAATTATGGGAGGCAATAATCTAAGAGTAATTGGAAAATCTTAGCAGGTCCATGAAACATTGAAACTGTAAAGGATTGTTCTATATAGTTATCATGTGGATTATTGCTCTAGGAGTATAGCAAGATATGTTATGGGGCTACATAAATGAGTAATAAGAACTATATAGAAAACTGCTTGCCCCAGTGTGAATTTAGTACTCATAAACTCAATTTTTGAAGACTTAATTGCAAAATTAAATGTTTTGATTTTGGGAATGAGGTTGGGTTGGAAAGAGGTTGCAATAACTTTGTTATTGTTTTGTTTTGCTTTGCTTTATATAAAACTCTCTAGTTATTGAATCTAATTATGATAGCAACACAATATACCATTAATCTATTATGCAGAGTCTTCAGACATGTTGGGTATCCCTAGATATGCATCAGAATGTTTTTAAAGTATATTCCAATATTGTATAAGTGCATGCTTGTTAATTTCTGAGGAAGAGGGTCTGTCATTTTCTTTAACTTCCCAGATATACAATTACCATAAACTGACTATTACAGATTCCAGATTTATATGCTCTTAAGTAGGCCATTGTGATTAAATACAAATTCTTAAGTTCAAAGTCCCCATGAACCTGATTTCCTTATCCACAAAACCAAGTTGAAAATATTTTCTCGAAAGTGCTATTATGAATAATAAATGATGTGATGAATAAAATGTGGTACATTACATTGTGCTTTACATTAGTTTAATTGGTACCTTTTGAAGGGTAGTGTACAGCTGTAATCTTCCTTGATGAGAACACTTTCTAATAGTCTAGCAACTAGTTAACAGCTTTGGAGAAGCTGCTGATATAAATGATTCAACTTTCTGTAATCAAAGATGTGCTTCAGTTTTAGTATATTATGCATATTTTTAACTTAGGTATTACTTTACACCTTATAGAATATAACTTCAGAAATAGTACATACTCTTAAAAAGATTTTAAATGCCCCTAAGATTTCAATATCCACTTCTAATTTTTTTTCCCTTTTATTCCTTTTAGTGTAGAAAAAAATTTTTCAGGTAGTCTTATAAATTCTAGGCTGAGATGACTGTCACAACACACGCATACTCACATAACAAAAATAAAACGGTAACAGAATATAAGCCTAAAGACATTTGATATACAGTACATGTGATGTGGGAACCATTACAGGGAAATGAAAACCTGAAAACAGTTAAAATTGGTTGTTTTTTATACAAGACTATATGGATAGCAGAAAATTGGGGGAAATGTGGCAACACAAAGATTGTGAGCTAAGAGTAGTGAACTGGGGCAGGGGTGGGGGGGTAGTAAGGCTTGTATGTCCCGATTCCTCTCATTGTCCCTGTGTCTTTGGAGACAAAGATGCTTCTTTCTCCCACTCTAGCTACAGAGGGGACTCTCTCATGAGTTCCAGGATATTACAGGTGAAATTCAGGAAGTTCTTACTACAAATGTTATTGCTCAAATGTCTTCAGCTTAAAGCATATGCTGAGCTACCATATGCTGGAGTAGTGGATAAGAAACTTTGTCAGCCTCTTCCTTCATGAGGAAAAGAGAGAAACCTTAGGTTACATTTTCTCACCAGCCTCATTTGTGGAGATAAATGAGGTCACGTTCATGAGTTTGCTTCCCCTGACCAATGCTAAGTATGGTCGCTCAGCTCTACCTTTAGAAAAAACTCCCCACCAGCATATTACTAGGAGGTTCTCACAGCCTGTGATTCCATCTGGACAATCCACTCCCTGCTATGGCTTAGATCACCATGTGCCACTACTCTGCAGTTGTTTGCCACTCTTCCTGCCATACTGCAGGTTGGACTGTGCCTCAGACTTGGCACTGGCTATGCCACCAACTCTGCTCTTGCTGTGGTTGATCGCCCTGTGGAGGTTGGTTCCCATCAACCCCACAGGTACCTGACCTTTGAACCTGTTAGTGCCTCTGCCCTTCAGTCTTCACTGAAGTGAGGAAAAGCACACTTCACTCTATTAGGATGGCCTCACAGAAGGGTTCCTTGGATCCTACAAGTATGAGTCAAGTTAGATAATGAGTCAAATCTATGAGTTTTACATGCAGCCTTTTGTTTCTCAGCCCCTTCCTTAGCATAGGTTGATTCCTGATATAGATTCCAAATCCAATACATTATGTTGCAGCCACTATTTTAGGTAGCCAGTCGATAGGCTTAGATAGCCAGATAGACATATTTGTGTAGATATAAAGTAGAAAATGTACAGGTATAGAATGACTATAGCTAAAGATAGAGCTATAGATGCATAGATATAGTATAAATATATAAATAAATGAAGATAACTTGGTAACTGATGGATATCTGAGAGATTGTCAAGTGCTGTGTGTCACCAAACACACCTGAATTTGTATCCACAATAGCTGAGATTTGCTATTACACAAAAAGTCTGATAAGTAGATAGACAGACCAATGAAAAATTTTTAAGAGGCTCAAGATGGAGTTTTTTATTACTTGGAGATGGGAATAATGCAAAACAGATGTGGGAACCAAGTATAATCTCTTCTACCATAGTTAAGAGCTTCCTACAGGATGAGGTTTTGAGTGCTTTTGCTGCAACTAGATACTTTACGAGCACACAAATTTTCAAATGTAGCATCTGTTTTGGATGTGTTATCAAGCAATCATCTTGTTATATATAATATAATAACATATAATGTATCTTGTTATATACAATGTGTAGATCAATGTGAAGATTCAGGTGTCTTCCAGAAGTTCATGGGTTCTTACCAGGTCCTCCTCTTTGTGATGTTGGCATCAACAGCTTTCATCTTTCTAAGTAAGGAGTCCTTATATTCAGCACAATAGACTTTTGAATTGGAAACCTCCTTCATTTTATTTCACAAATTCCCTTCATCTAATGACTCTAGTAGTTCACTCCTTCTGGTTGAATCACAACACCTGAGGTAGGGACTTTCTAGCAGTAAAACAAGACAATAAACAGGAAGTTTCCAAAACTTGTTTATTGGGATGGTTGCTCATTCATCTTGATTCAGGGTGCTTTAGTGCTGCTTCCATCTGAAGGAACCTCCTTCTGTAAGCCTTGTTATCAGTTGGCAGAGGACAGTGGAGCAGCCAGCACACAATACCACTGTTTGTGCATGGCTAAAGATAGCGGTGATTATATAGCATCCTGAGCATGTCATATCCATGAATTAGGAATTGGGGTTCTGCACCAGGTGCTTCTTGTGTTTCCTCTTCTCCACTTCTGGTGAGGGATGAAGACAAACTTTACGAGAGGCATATTCTCGTGAGGAGGTTATCACTGCTGGGAAGGAACTAATAGAATTTTTAATGTATTATCTTTGTTGTAATACCACTTTACATTGATGTTCATATGTGAGAATTATATATCACCTTTCAAATCAAAACTCAGAATTTTTCAAAGCTCAAGAAGAGGAGACAGTAAGAAGGACCTGAATGGAAGCCTGAAAAGCCATACACTTCTGCAGACATTGTCATGTACCCTGGATCTCAAGACGAGCACAGCTTTATTATTGTCCTGAAAAGTGAACAATATGTAAAGAACAAAGGACAAAGGAAATACCAAAGTCCCACTATTTTTTGTAAACCTGGTTTTTCATTAGTCCAGGTCTCCCTGTTCTATTTTATTGGCTGGAAACATCTTTCTATAACTTCTTATCTCAGGACAATTAGAGAGAGCACTCTACCCACTTCCTTTGAGCCCATATAAATTCCTACATCCATATGTACTTGCTTAGGAAGTAAAATCAAATTGAGAAGAAAATGTAAAGCAGGTTATATATTTTTTTGCTGAGTCACTTGCTCGGTTTTTACTAATTTTACCATGTTTTTTCTAAATTATGGAATAATGTTCTTTGGTTGTTGATTTAAGAATATGATGAGGCTGGGCATGGTGGTGCATGCCTTTAATCACAGCCTACGGAGCATGAAGTTGAGGCTAGGAATCGCTTGAGTCCACAGGTTTGAGACCTGCCCAGGGCAACATATCGATACCTAGTCTCAAAAAAATAGCTGGGCATAGTAGCACATGCCTGTAATCCCAGCTGCTTGGGAAGCTGGGGCTGGGGATCTCTTGAGTCCATGGGATTGGGACTACCCCAGGCAACATGGTGAGACCTAGTCTCTAAAAAAAAAAAGAATTTGATGAAAATTTATATCAGAGAGGATAAGCATTATATGAATATAAGCTATGCCAAGACCTGGCTATTATAAAGTTTTATCATCCAAAATACACTAAAAGTAATTTTAGTACAATGCACCTCCAATTCAAAATAAAACAACAGCAACAACAAACTATTTCCTTTACAATCTTGCTTGAAAATTTTTCGTTACTGGGTCATTTTTCCTCCTCCTCCTCCTCCTCCTCCTCCTCCTCCTCCTCCTCCTCT
>PVHY01012175.1:0-13012 GCA_004024945.1 Uropsilus gracilis
AGCGTCCGGGCCGGAGGCTCGGCGGGGACTGACTGGGCCGCCGCTCAGCCGCGCCGTGTGTGGGCCTTCGAAGGGAGCGCGGCTGCTAAGCGTGTGGCCACCGTGCAAAACCAGTGGAGCGTGCGCGCCCCGGTGCGCGCGGGCCCCTCGGAGCGCGCTCGGACTGACAGGGAAGCCAAGGCGCCAGGGCGTACGGCAGGAAAGCGACGGCCGTCAAGGCCGAGAAGCCGGGGGGTCGAGTGCCCGGGGCGGGGCGGGGCGGCGACGCGTCCGGCAGCCGGACGCCGCGATCGGCTCCCCCACGCAGCCGGCCGGCCGGTCTCCACAGCGCCCCACGTGGCGGCCGGCGGGGTCGCCGCCAGGCGGGAGGCTTTGCGCCGCCTCAGCCGAGCGCGGCTGCCCTCCGCCGCTTCCCCGCCCGGTTTCGCCCGACCCGCCTTCCTTCCCCCTCCCGGACCGCGATGGACGCGGCCTCCCCCTGCTGCCGCCAGCTGCGTCGCGCGGGCCACTGAGCTGCAGGGCCTGAGGAGCCGCGTGTCGGGGACAGACGTGTGCAGGCTGCTGCCGCCGCCGCCCGGGGAAACCTCTCGCTTCCCTGTCACCAGGTCCCCGCGCAGGAAGGGGAGGGACGAGGCGCGGCTTTTCCTGTGCCGCCTGCCCGGCTCGACCTGCGCGGCCTGCGGCTTCCTGGGAACTCGAGGGCCGCGGCTGGGCCTGGCTCTGCCCGCGGCCTGCTCGGAGCTGGACCGGAGCGCTTGGGGACACAGGCGGGGTAAGGGTCTGAGGGGAGGCGACGCTGGGGCGCCGCGCCAGTCAGAAGAGCCGCGTCTGGGCGCCGGGATCCGGGACGCCGGGATCCGGGGCGCCGGGCGGCCGACTCAGAGCAGACCCGGGCCCGAGTGAGGTCGGCGGGGTTGCTGCCGACTCACCCTTTGTTTCTCTCGCCCGGCCCTGCCGGCGGCGGTGCCCGGTTTGCCCAGGCGAGAGCCCGGGGCGGCCCCCCTTGCCCTTGAGAAGGCTCTGCTGCCTGGCCGGGCCTGGGACGTCCCACCGGGCCTCGGAGTTCCAGGCGCCGCTCCCGGGAGCCCCGCCGCCCTGCCGGGTCCTGCGGCCTCCTCTTGGGTACCGAGACTTGCTGCTTCTCCTCCATAACTTCCCCCTCCTCCTGGGCACAGGTGGCTAACTTAGCGGGCTTTGGTGCCTGGGAACCTGAGCGCGGCGCCTGAGCCTCCGTCTCGGGGCTCGGCCGGCCCGGGCTGCCGGGTCATCCCTGCTGGTCGCCGCCGTTGGGTGCCCAGCGGAGTCCGCCGCTGGCCCCGCGCGCCTGGAGCTGGGTTTTGCGGGGCCCGAGGCTGCCCTGGGGCTGGATGCTTGCGAGCTTTTGTGAGGACTTGACGGTGGGGGCTTTTTTGCTCTTGTTTTGTTTTTCTTCTAGCCAGATGCCCCCTTCGGTGTGGCTGGGGAAGGAAGGCCGCAGACTGGCCGATACTCTGATCCATCAGCTTGCATTTACTTTTAGCATTTCTTTTTAAAGTTTTGGGAAGAGTTGCCAGGACTGCTGAGATCCCCAAGTCTACGCGTAGATCGATGGTTTGGGCATTTAAGAACAGAAATGAGTAAACTGAGACGTCAGCAGACTTAATTTGGAGAGGGTTTTGGATCAAAGGGTGTAGAGTCTCAAAATACTGACTCTAGCGCTTATCTGAAGATCAGTTTTGGGTGGAGGAGGAGCGGAGGTAGAAGTTTGCTGGTGAAAAAAAAAAGAACCTTCAGTAAGGTGTTCTTTGCCTTTTGGCACCGACTTCAGTGATGGCAGTCGTGGGATCTACTTGTTTGACTGTCTTTGACAAACACAGCTCTGGTTTCCAGTTAAGCAGCAGCCTAATCAGCTTATGTGCTCTTGTGCGAACTGTTTGGTTTTTTTTGTTGTTGTTGTTTATTTGTTTTAGTATGACATGTGAACGTTAAGCCCGAAAAATAAGGAAAGTTGAAAAACTCCTTTAAGCACTATCCAAACATACTTAATGATTTTTCTTTCTAATTCCTAGGAGGACACCACGAAAATTGGGTTCTAGCCGAAGTGAAATAAAATTAAACTCAAGCTGACCAGTCCTGGATGTTTAAAGGACATTTTCCATCTACTTTTTTAATTCAATCAAAGGCTTTTTAAAGAACCATGGCAGATGTGGATCCGGATACATTGTTAGAATGGCTACAGATGGGACAGGGAGATGAAAGGGACATGCAACTAATAGCCCTGGAACAGCTATGCATGCTGCTTTTGATGTCTGACAACGTTGATCGTTGTTTTGAAACGTAAGTACATCCCTTCATCGTCTTCCTTTGGGACTGCTGTAGTCACATCTGTTTTCCAACCATTTGCTGACTTCATCTTGTGTAGAATTTCCTTTAGTGAGTTTTCAAACTCTCATCTTTTTAAAAGTTTCTTTAGTTTTGTATTTTCTGAGACATAAAAACTGGCAGGTGAAGTTAACTCCAGTAATGATAATTGTGATGACACAAATACATACTTGATGATTGAGTGGGAATTTTTAGGAAATGCTAATTTTATCCCATAGTGTGGGTGATTCATTTTGAAAATATGTCATGAACTGGGAAAATACAAATATTTATGATCTTTCAAGTTAACTATTTCAGGTTGGCTTGAAATTGACATGAAAATAATCATTAATAAACAGGTTTATAGCTGTCCAATTCCACCTTAGTATTGTCATATACATACAGTATGCTTTTGCTAAAACAAATCATGGGTTTCTGAATTTCACATTAGAGGGCATAAGTTGGATGGTACCCATATACAATAGAAAAAACAGATGTTGAAATTTGGAGAGTTTATAAATAATTTTATTCAGAAGTTATAAAGTAACTCTTATGTAGTGTAAATTTTGTGAAATATAGAAGAGAATTAACTAATATATTGGCTGTCAATGTCATATTTTTCTTATGTGATATTTGCCCAATTAGATTAAACATTCTTCTTAATACTGAACATGTTTATTTTTTTTACTAGTTTATTTTTATATAATTTTGAACCCCAATATAAAGTAAGTGAAAATCCAGATGTTCCTAAATTAGTTTTAGTGCCCTTTTGAGACAATTAGAAAATGTTTGAAATGTTGACATAAAATTTAGTGTAATGTTAATGTCTTTGATGAGGGAATAAAGGCTGTTAATAAGTTGACATGATAGGTATTTTTAATTATCTTCATTTTGATTAAATAATTAATGAAGATGAATTAATAAATGGATCTTAATTCTTAGTTGTGATCCTATTAAAGCAATAATATTACAATAAAATCCGTTAAAGTGTTTAGTTGCCCATTTATTTCAACTAATTTTTGTTATTGACAAATTTTGAATATATAAGAATAATTTAGTTTTTCTAATGACACTAACAAGATTGATAGAAAAATGAAGTAAGTTTTTGGTGTTGGTGGAAATATTTGGGGGTTTTCATTGATCTAAGAATTAATTTTGGTGTCTTAAAAATTAAGTCATACCATTCAAATAATCTGTCCTTTCTTATTTCCTATTAAATTCAGACATAGAGTATTCAAATAATCTATCCTTTCTTGATCTCTTATACTTACAAGCATAGAGTCGAGGTATTTATAATGGCATTTAAAAAGTGTTATCACATTAAAACAATTAAAGGGAAATTTTAAAATGTTAAATTCATCCCCATATAAAATTCTACCATCCTAATGCAAAGGTTACCCATTTTATTTTCCCTTCCAGATTGTATATTTGGTATAATATGAAAGAGAAGATAAAATTAGATATGATTTGTTTTTATTTACAAAGTAAAGGTACAAGAGTAATTCAAGTTAGAATGATTAATTTTGTTTCATTAGCATACTAATTTGTCTATCAGAAATAGAAATTTGATTAAATTTGTTACAATTGTGTATTTTAGACTTTCAGTTTACATTCTTCATTCTACAGCCATTTCTTTTTTGTCATCAGGAAAAATTGTCTTGACTCCTTTAAACCAGAGAATTAGGGAGAATGGGCTGTAGCATGGGAAACCTGGATTCTGCTATGTGTAGTTTAGTCTCTCCAAACCTTAGCTTCATTCCTCTGTAAAATGTCAGTAATTTATTTTCTAGGCACCTTGGGAGGATTAAAGAAAAGAATGTATGTGAAAAATGTTTTGAATAAAGCGAATTACCTACTAATATTATTGTTAAATATCTAATTTGAGTTTTATTTTTGGGCTTTATTTCATAAAACTGGACTGATTTTGGAGAGTCTTAAAATTCTTTGAAGTAGTCAACAGATAAATTGGGGGAAAGCAATATAATGTGTGTGTTTTTGAGTATTGGTTATAATCTCCCATACCAACTTGATTTCATAATACAAGAGCAGCAAATAGCCTTTAGTTCTACTGAATAAAGTGAAAAATGTGTATATATTCAGACATGGTTTTGCCTGATTAGCTTGTATGAAAGCTTTATTTCTATTTGTCAGGAAAGGCAGATGATATGGTAGAACAATGGCCTTTGGAATGGGATAGACTTTTTGGAGTTCAGGTTTTTGTGAAGATCAGATGGGATAGTGCCTATGAAATGTATAGAATGGTGCTTTCACAGAATTAAATTGCTTCTTTCCTTTTAACTTAGTACGATATATTGTCCTTTTTTGTACCAGGTTTGACAGCCTTTTTTAAGTTAAGGAAAACTTTTTGTGAAACTTGATGCCTCTGATTAATATCTTAATTAATCAAGGTAATGCTTTAAAAACAAATTCAAGGGTAGTTTTTGCTTTCATCTGTGATACGCTGTTGAGTTAAATTTAATGTTATAAATTTAATGAGCTATAAATGAGTACTTTCAAGTTCATATCAACCTAGATGGTCATAATATAAAGTTGGTAAGTTGTAAAGTTGGTAAATCTCAAATACTTTGTAGATTCTGCTACTGAATCTTCATACTTAATGTAATTGTTAGTATAATTTAATATAAAACATTTTGTCTTGAAGGACCTCAGATCTCTACCAGAAGATTTAGAAATGAAACATTGAGGGTAGTGCTTTTAGGTATTGGAAGGCTTTATTTAAAAAGTATTTTCCTTCATTATGAGGGCACAAATGAATTTACAGTAAAAATAAGTGTCCCTTTGGGCATGGTGGCTCATGCCTGTAAGCTTCAGCCTATGAAGTGGCTGGGGGCAGGGATCACGTTTTGAGTCCCGATTGGGGCAACACAGCGAGACCTAGTCCCAAAAAATAGCTGGCCGTGGTAGCATGTGCCTGTAATCCCAGCTACCTGGGAAGCTGAGATTGGGGATTGCTTGAGTCTGTGGTACCCACAGGCAAAAATAGCAAGACCTAGTCTCAAAAAAAAAAGGTCCCATTACTGGTCTCCTGGTTAATCTGTTCTCTCCAGAGGTAACGACCATTAATCATTTTTCTATTGTATTCTTGAGAGATTCCGGAGAAAGCTGCTATCTTATATCTACTTTACAAAGTTAAACACAGTGGTATAAATCTCCTATTATATATATAATTATATATATAAATATATAATTATATATATTTTTATATAAATATATATATTTATAGTAAAAGCTGAAAAAAATACCCACAATATTGATAAGCTTTTTTTTTTTTTTTTTTGTTTTGAGACTAGGTCTCGCTATTTTTGCCGTGGAACCACAGGCTCTCGTTGCCCGGGGTACCACAGACTCAAGCAATCCCCAGCCTCAGCTTCCCAGGTAGCTGGGATTACAGGTGCACGCCACCACGCCCAGCTATTTTTTTGGGAACTAGGTCTCGCTGTGGGCCCCAGGCGGGACTTGAACTGCGATCCTTGGCCCTGCCGCTTCATAGGCTGAAGCTTACAGTCACGAGCCACCGTGCCCGGCCTTGATAAGCTTTTTAACCTTTAAATTGTGTCCGTATTTTTTCAGGTGTGAGACTACAATGCTGACCAAAATAGATAAAGTCTCTGCCCTTATTGTGCCTCTAGTCTCATAGGGAGAACAGATATGAAATAATTGTAGAAATACAGTGGTAGTTACCAACTGTGATAAGTGCCATGAAGGAGAATTTCAGGGTGTTAGGACAACTTGGAGGGATTGGGGTAGTTAGGGTGGCTTTCTGTGAGGAAACGGTTTTTCTTAGAGATATGAAGGATGGGTTAAGAGTTTATGAGATGAAATAAAAAGAGGTAGGGTAAAAGGATTTTCAAAGGGAAGGCAGTGTATGAAGAATTTGAAGTGGGATAAGCATGGTACAAGTGCAGGACTTGGAGAATGCTAGTGTGACAGCATCAGGCAAAGCTCCTTGTTGAAGGTAGGGGCAGGGTCACATGGAGTCTTGTGGATGCTAAGTTAAAGCTTTTGTATTGAAGAGCAATGGGAAGGCAGTGAAGTGTTATAAATGAATGAGTGATGTGATTACATATGTCTTTTTTAAAACATTGCCTATCTTTGAGAATACATGGATGGAAGAGGACAGAAAGAACTTTGCTTGCATTTGTAGACTACAACCAGAGAGGGAGGGTTATTGTAATAAAAGTAGGAAGAAGTAATTAGATTTCAGATAGATTGGAGAGGTAAAATACAGTATGCCTCCTTATCTGTCATACTAGTTTCCTTTGTTTCAGTTACCAGTGATCTGAAAATATTATGTACAATAAGATACTTTGACAGAAATATAACAATTATTCTTTTATTATTAGCTATTATAAATAGTATTGTACCTAAATTGTAAAATAAACTATTGCAGGTTTGGGACTGAGAGTCTCTGTCCTTTCAGACATCCACTGGAGATATTGGAATGTATTTTCCTTGGAAAAGGGAACCTGTATGATGGGATATGAGAAAAAGAAAGAAATTGTCATGAATGGTAACTAAATATGCAGTGACTAAAGACGTTCAGTGAGAGAGAACTCAAAGAAGAAACCATGTGGCTTTGAAGGCCTGAGATCATGGGTTTGGATTTAGCTGCATTTTCATATTTGCTTTTGCATTTAGTTGTTTTTTTTTTTTGTTTTTTTTTTTGAGACAAGGTCTAGCTATATTGCCTGAGGTACTCCCGAACCCATGGACTATAGCAATCCCCAGCCTCAGCATCCCAGGTAATTGGAATTACAGGTACTCACCACTGTGCCTGGTTGCTTTTTGGAGACCGGGTCTTGCTGTGTTGCCCAGGATAGTCTCGAACCCGTGAACTCAAGTGATCCCTGACCCCAGTTTCCCAGCGCTAGGATTACAGGCATGTGCCACTATACCCAGCTGCGTTATGTTATTTGTTTGTTTGTTTATTTATTTATTTAATTTGTGAGACTAGGTCTCTGGTTTTTCTTTTGAGACTAGGTCTCATTATTTTTGCCCATGGAACCACAGGCTCACATTGCCCGGGTTACTACGGACTCAAGCAATCCCCAGCCTCAGCTTCCCAGGTAGCTGGGATTACAGGTGCATACCACCACACCCAGCTATTTTTTTGGGGGGACTAGGTCTCGCTACGTGACCCAGGCGGGACTCGATCCGTGATCTCTGGCCCTGGCTTCCTAGGCTGCCACTTACAGGCATGCGCCACCATCCCCAACCTTGCCCAGCTATTTTTTTGGAACTACGTCTTGCTATGTTGCCCCCGGCCAGACTCAGAACTGCTATCCCCGGTCCCAGCCTTGCTTCATAGGCTGTGCTTACAGGAACGCGCCACCGTTGCCAGCTAAGTTATTCTTTAGTCGTGGCTTTTTCCTCCATGGCAGAACTTGGTAGTGAAGAATACAATTACTGGTAGTACATTTTAGTGCCACTGCCTTGATTTATACTAAAGCACTGGTAGTTATTCACTGTTGTTTTTACATCCTTAATGTACATGTCATGTCAGGAAAGAAAGTGATTCAAAAAGAAACGAACAGTTGTTTGAATACTGGTAAGAGGCTTAGAGGATGAAGAATAAAGGTGTTCTTTGGAATTAGCCACATTCTTATGGTCTTTGATAAGAATTTGAGAGCTAAGTGGTGTAGTTATGAGAGACATATATCAGTGGGTTTGTAAGTAGGACATGAAGAAATTTTTAGAAGTTGCTTTGGAGTAGGTTGTAGGATTTTTTTTTTTTTCCTTTTAAAGGTTTAAGTGGATCCTGAAAAACTAGGAGGGAATTGGCTTTTTCAACTTTAATATGAATCACTTGGGGATCTTACTGAGATGCAAATTTTGTTAAGTGTAGTGTGCCTAGTACTATGCATTCCTAACAAGTTCTCAGTCTGAAATCTCACCTTGGGTAGCTAAATTCTGATTCATTAGTGGAGAGGTTGAGTTGGGAGTGTGTAACTTTTCTAACACAGGCAATGTGGAGATATAGGTGTATGTTTATGGCCTGAAGGGACCTTGTGTGATGGCATCGCTTTTCTCCTGAAACAGAAGATTAAAACTATAGTATCAAGGCTTGGAAAATGATTATGTTCATATAGTGCTTATAGCCACAAGGTAGATATCCATGCCTAACTATACCCAGAGCTAGAGTCTTTAAAATTTCCTCCCCCTTAGTGAGTCTTAAAATACTGGCTTGATTTTACCACTCCTTTTCATGAATATTTTGGGTTTTTTATTTAATGGATAAAAGATAAATGCCTTCAAAAAGTTTACTTGCATTCTCACAGGTATATACTGCTATACTTTCGTTTTTCCATTGCTAAGCATAGTGTATGACAGGCAATTGCTGACCCCCAGGTGTCAGACAGTTTGAAGAAATTCTCTACATTATGCCTGTTTTTACTTATGCCTAAAATTCTTGTAGAAAATATTTTTGGAATCATGAAACTGTTTGGGGAGTATGCAGTTGAAAGGAATGTAAACTTTAGCATAAACTGTGATAGCATCAATATGTAGTTTTTTTACCCACTTCCTAATGTACCTGCCTTTTCCATATTGCTCTTGTTTCCAGTGGCAGAGTGATAGGGAAGTGAAATTTCTTTGAACAGCTTTGCCTGCTGACCCTTCCTGGATAGAGAATGTTCATTGTGTCAAATACATGTAATTCTGAAAAGTTAAATGAGTGAATCTCTGTAAACAGACAGCAACTGTGTATTACTGGTTTTTCAATGGATAGTGGATAGAGATGCTGGAAGATGAGAAATACTCTGTCAGCCCTCTGTTACCCTTGGGTTATTGGGGCCCATAGTTCATGAACTTAAGTGAACTTGCATTAAGTTTTCCCAAAGTGTCTATCACTTTAAAAATGTAAAAATTAGTTAAGCATTCTTATTTTTCTTATAGCAAATATGTATGTATACTTTGCAAACCTGTTGATTGTCATTAGATCTGTGAGTTCTTCAGTATCCAGGACTCTTGTATTCATCTTTGTATGCTACCCACCCCTCTCACACAGTACTTGGCATTAAAAAAGGCACTCAGTAGATATTTGTTGAATGAATTGCAAGCTACTGGTGTAGGAATTTGACTTACTTGTAATTTTTCCTTTGAGAGAGAAGACCATTTTTTTCAGGTATTTGGTGTGGAGTTATCTTCATTTAAGCTATACAGTCAAGGCTGTGAGCTGGGGCAATATTGGAATAAAAGATGAAATTGTTCAAAAAGAAAGATTTTTATTATTTTTAAGAAATTTATTAATCTTCCACTGTTAGAATTTTGTTTTAGTTATGTTTATAATGAAAGTACACGTTTTGTAAACCTTATTTAGTAATATTTCACCATTACCGCTAACTTTGTGTTTTAAAAATTTTTTGTATTAAAAAAAATATTTTTCTTCATATTGTAAATTTTCAGAAATCTTGGGCTAAGTTCAAGCGATACATATTACATACAATCTAGGAAAAAAGGTGATATGTAGTAGTTATAGTGTAGAAACTATTAGAATATCTAAGGGAATTTCTTTCTCTTTGGAATGTCATGAAATCTTTTTAAGTTAATTATTTCTGCTTCTGGGGAAAAGTTTGATGTCATTGCAGGTGGTGTTTTGGAAACCATTGTTTAAATTTGGATTCCTCTAAAGATACTTAATCTTATTTGTGTGGCTAGTCTGACAGTTCAGTATATGTTTTTAAGATTTTCTAATTAGCCTGCCTTTGAGTCTATAAATTAAAATTATAATATAGTGCTGGGTTTAAAATATTTCTGTAGATAATATAAGAGGTAGGTACTTATTTTAGCAATTTTAAAACTTTAGATAACTAATTTTTTAATTGTACGTAAAATTTTGTGCCATAAATGTGTGGGTTTTTTGTTGTTGTTGTTTTTTGTTTTGTTTTTGTATTTTTGAGACGAGGTCTCACTATGTTGACCGGGTTAGTCCCGAACCTGCAGACTCATATGGTCCCTAGCCCCAGCTTCCCAGGTATTTGGGATCCCAGGCGCGCACCATCGCGCCCAGCTAATGATTTTAAGATTTACCTTGAACATTGCTAATGTCTATATGGACTTACTTCAGAAACTGAGTTATATTTGAGATTAAAACTTGATACCATTGCATTCCAGTGTTTTCTGCCCCAGCAGTGTTCACAGTGCATTCCTGTTAGTGACATGGCAGTTGAAAATTGTTACTATAGACAATTATTTTTTTAAGAAGCTGGGTCTCACTATGTTGCTTAGGGTTGTCTTGAACCCATGGTCTCAAATGATCCCTAGCCTCAGCCTCCCAGGGAGCTGGGATTACAGGTGCACACCACCATGGTTGGCTACTTTTTCGGAGACTAAGTCTTGCTGTGTTGCCAGGGGTAGTCTCGAACTCAAGCGATCCCTGGCCCCAGCCTCCCATGTGCAAATATACACATGATATTTAATTTTTTTCTTAAGTTTATTTAAATTATATTTGGTAAAGTTCAAGTCTAAACTAATGCATAAACTAGTATAACCACCATAACAATTCAAATTCATAACAGTTCCATCACCCCAAATAGTCCCTTGAACTCTCCCTTTTAAGTAAAACCCAACACTAATGTCTGGAAACCAGTGGTCTGTCCTCTGAGGCTATTTTGATTTTTTTCCACAATGTCATAGAAATAGATTCATACTAACATGTATATAGCCTTTTGAGCCTCACTTCTTTTATGTAGTATATTGCATTAATAGTCATATGTGTGTAATAGTTCCTTTCTTTTAATTTTTGAATAGTATTCTATTTTATGGATGCGTCACAGATGGTTTATTCATTCAATGCCTCTTGAAGGGTATTTGGGTTTTTTCATGACCAGAGCTGTTACAAACATTAGCATATAGATTTTAGTGTATTATTTATGCTTTCACCTGAAATTATTAGAGCTAAATCTAGTAAGTGGAAATTGACAAACGTTTAAAAATTCATATGTAAATGCAAAGTACCTAAAGAACTAGGTTATTCTATAAAGAACTATAACTTCTTTGACTTTTATAAAGAAACCTGGAGGACAAAAACTTTCAATTTTTATTATTTAGTAACAGTAATCAAAATATTGTGGTATTGGTTAAAAGATGAATGGACTAATGATATAGAATATGGTTCATAAAAAGACTGGCATATATATGACAACATATTTCAGTAAAGGTATATAGTGTAGTGGCAAAAGGATTGTTTTGTGTGTCTGTGTGATGAAACTGAATCAAGTAGATATTCATATATCAAACAAAAATTAGCTTTGACCCATACCTCACAACATATACAAAAATAAATTAAAAATATATCATAGACCTAAATGAAAAAACTAAAACTATGTATAAAGTCTCTGGAAGAAAATCTGTCTGACCTTATGTTAAAGATACTTTTAAAGTAAATAACAAAAGCTCAATTTAAAAGAGAATAAATTGAAATGTTAAAAGGTTTTTACTACTATAATTAAATACTGTTTTTATAATAAAGGACTCTAGTCTACTTAGTTCTTCTTGAATTTTAATACTATGTCTTTCAAGGAGTTGGTGGATTTAATGAAATTTAAATTTGTAGACACATTGTAATATTCCTTTTTATTCGTAGGTTCTGTGGTAACATTTCTTTTTATCCCGATAGTGGTAATTTTTATCTTCTATTTTGGCTATCTTTTTTAAATAAAATTTTTATGATATGCAATATAAATTTTGAGAGTATAACTTAACATCTCAATAAGTATCTATATCCCATGGAACTTACCTGTAAAGTTCTAGTGCTATTCACTTCTATTAGATTAATTTTATTAATTTTGGTTTTATTAATTTTTATTCATTTCCCCTTGTAGTTTCAGTGATTCTACTCTTTATTATTTCCTTCAGTGTTGATTTGTGGTTTCATTTGTTCTTATTTTAGTTTTTTAGGTGGAAGCTGAGGAAACTGATTTGAGATCTTTTCTAATATAAGCACTTAACACTAAAATTTCTATGCTTCAGTTGATAATTGTATTTTCATTTTCTTTCAGTTCAGAATATTTTCTAATTTCTTTGAAACTTTTCACTCAAGTTATTTAAACGTGTGTTGCGTAATTACCAAGTATTTGGGGATTTTCTAGATATTTCTGTAGTACTTTTATGTGAGAAAACATATATTCTTTTAATTGAAATTTGTTAAGATTTGTTTTATGGCCCATGATATAGTTTATTTTTGGTAAGTGTTTCACATGCATTTGAAAGAACGTTTATCTATTGTTGGGTGGGTGGAGTGATTTAAGTGTCAAATTAGTACAAATTGATTGAGAGTGTCACTAGTCTATAGTTGTCTTAGCTTTTGTCTTTGTTTTATGGGTTACTGAAAGAACTATTGAAGTTTCTAAGTATACTTTTAGATTTGTCTTTTTCTTTTAGGTACTCTGTTTTTGTTCTACATATTTAGAAACCCTTTTAGTAAGGTCTTTAAGGTGCTTTTTTAAGGTTGGTTAACTTCTTGGTAAATAGGCCTTTAATATGTAATGTTTCTCTTTATCTTTGGTAATTATTTTATCTTGGCTTTGAAGTTTACTTTGATATTAATATAGCCACTCAAGCTTTCTTTTGATACTATTTGTTTGATGTATTTCTATGCTTTCAGGATTAAACCTACCTGTCTGTGCCATATGTAATATTCGTTTGTTGTAGA
>PVHY01012175.1:18730-45588 GCA_004024945.1 Uropsilus gracilis
TATATATATATATATATATATATATATATATATATATATATATTAACTCATTTAATCTTTGTGACATCTCCATATGAGATACATGCTATTTTGCTATACTCCTTTTAGAGTTAGTGGTTTTATTTTTGGTGGAGCGATTTTAAACTTTATTTGATACTAAAAGCTTCAGTACTGGACCAGCATTATATTGAAACTATTCTGTGAACACATTTTGATTTTACATGGCTTTCTTTATGATTTCAGTTACTATACTATAGGTATAGTTTTCAAACTTTTTCAGGATCCCTTTACAAACCTTAAATTATTGAGAATCCCCCTTTTCCCAAGCAGCCTTTGTTTATGTACATTATGTCTATTTACATTTACCACAATAAATATTAAAATTGAGTAATTTAAAATAATAACATCTTAAAATAACAAGCTGTTGGTACAGTTTTAATAAAAAATAAGTATTGCCTAAGGTTCTGCTTTTACCTTTTTAATTTTTCCTAGTCTCGTCTATCACCTTCAATATAATTTTATGTATTTGCCTTTCACATCTTTATCTCTAGACTTGAACTGTCTCTTTACCTCTAGAGTCCATATTCAGAGATGTGTTGAACATCTCCCAAGTGGAGGTCTGAATACTTCTCTTTCATTACAGGAAAAGTCTTGATAATTGACATTAACTTCCACCTAGTCACTCAAGATAGAAACTTAAGCTTTTTCATTTTATATCCTTTTTTTCCTACTCAAATCCTTTTCTAGTTTATTTCTTCCTGTTTGTTCCCACCGATGCTGTGTGAGTTAAGCCCTGGGCCTTTCTTGAGTTCTAATGTTTGAATATTTGCATTTGCCTCTGCATTCTCCCTGTATCCCTTTCCCACAGTTTTTATTATTACTTAAAAAAAAAATTTTTTTTTTTGAGGCTAGGTCTTGCTATATTGCCAGGGAACCGCAGACTCATGTTGCCCAGGATACCACAGACTCAAATGATCCCAGCCTCAGCCTCCCAGGTAGCTAGGATTACAGGCCCGCACCACCAAGCCCAGCTATTTTTTGGGACTAGGTGTTCTATGTTGCCCCGGGTGGGTCTCGAACCCACGAACTCAAGCGATTCCCAGTCCCAGCCTTCTTCCTTAGGCTGGGATTAAAGGCACGTACCACCGCCCATCCTTCCCACAATTATTAACTGATGATATTATATCTCTGCTTAAAACATTTTTCTGGTGTACAGAATAATGTCTACATTTCTTCTGTGCCTATAAGATCTGTGGATCCTGTTAACTCTTTAGTTTTATATAAACTCTTTAAACACAACATAATTCAGAAAATAAAAGTTAACTTTTTTTTTTTTTTGAGAGTAGGTCTCACTATTTTTGCCTGTGGAATGGTAGGCTCACGTTGCTTGGGGTACCACGGACTGAAGCAATCCCCAGCCTCAGCTTCCCAAGTAGCTGGGATTATAGGCATGCGCCACCATGCCCAACTATATTTTTTGGAACTAGGTCTTGCTATGTTCCCCTGGTGGGACTCGAACCACGATCCCTGGCCTCAGCCGTGGCTTCCTAGGCTGCCGCTTACAGGCATGCTCCATCATGCTCGGCCAAAAGTTAATTTTTAATGTGTTCATATTTATAGAGTAACTGTGAGGATGATGAATAGCTAACATTTATTTAAAAAAATTTTAATACCTAGGACTTTTATAGACTTAGAAAAATTGCTTGTAGCTCTTTAGTTTGCAATGCAGATTTCACCATCTAAAGCTATACTCTCTAATATGGTATTGTGTATGACTGTTGAACACGTAAAGTGTGTCTGCCCTAAAATAAGATGTTTTATAGATATTAAGTAGGAATGGGATTTTGAAGATTATACATGAAAGAATGAAATATATCAATTTTGATTACATGTGGAAATGATGATACCTTGAGCATATTAAGCTAAATATAATATTAAAATCAATTTAAATTTAAAATGTAAAATACATAATAAAATCAGTTCTTAATTTTTAGGAATATGGTTACAAAAATATTTGGAGAGTGTATTATGTTATCTGTAATTGTACAAAATGTAAATTGGACTAACTGTATTCTTTCATTGGTTTTGTTTTGTTGTTCTAGGTGTTAGAACTGATATGCACACGTGAATCAGGAGCAGTCTTTGAGGCTGGTGGCTTGAATTGCGTGCTTACCTTCATTCGTGACAGTGGACACCTGGTTCATAAAGATACCTTGCATTCTGCCATGGCAGTGGTATCAAGACTCTGTGGCAAAATGGAACCTCAAGATTCTTCTTTAGAAATTTGTGTAGAATCTCTCTCTAGTTTATTAAAACATGAAGATCACCAGGTAAATAAAGCATTGTATACTTTGTTTTCAAAAAGTGATATTGTAGTGCCTTCTATTTATAGCCATGAATATAAATTACAATGCAATTTGAACACTTCACTTGATAAAGTAGAGGTGTAATTCCATCTTCTTTTTATTTTATATTTCTGTATGATCTCTTTTTTTTTGCAGTGAAACATTTAAATTATAAAAGTATTATTTTTTCTTAAAATTAAATATTTTAGAAATATATACTTTTAATAAATTCTTTTAAAAGGTGGTCTTTCAGTGTAATTTGTTGACTTAAAAGATCTCATTAAAATGAAAAAGCAAAATATGTAAAATCTTATATGTAAACTTGTTGACAACGTACTTTGGAAAATAAGAACTTTCAGTATATTCTTACCATTCAGATATTTTCTTGCCATTCAAATGTTCATTATTTTCACTTGGTAGTCATAGACTATCTTGGAAAGTTGTACATAAAAATGTTTAATAATATCTATCTATATTCTTGCATCCTTTCATTTATGCTAAGATAGCGTACTTAATTATGGATACTGGTTTTATCCCCATTTTACAGATAAAGGGCACTGAGATCATGTATAGTTGAGTTAACATTCCAAGGTAATACGGTTAGCAAAATATAGAGCCAAGATTTAAATATAGACAGATTGTATGCCTTATCTCTTGGCTATAGCAGCCTGATAGTCTCGGTATTCAGATAAGTAGTCTGGCCCCTTTTAGGTGAAGTTTATCTATATTCATGTTCTTTACATCATTAGGTTTCAGATGGAGCGCTACGCTGTTTTGCATCACTAGCTGACCGATTTACTCGTCGTGGTGTTGACCCAGCTCCTTTAGCCAAGCATGGATTAACTGAGGAGCTGTTATCTCGAATGGCTGCTGCTGGTGGTACTGTATCAGGGCCATCATTAGCTTGCAAACCTGGTCGTAGTACCACAGGAGCGCCTTCCACGACTGCAGATTCCAAATTGAGTAACCAGGTGTCAACAATTGTAAGTCTGCTCTCAACACTTTGCAGAGGCTCTCCAGTGGTAACACATGTGAGTATTTTTTGAATCTTTGATTTTTAGTACTACAGAGAAGTATTTTTGTCTAATGCAAATATATTAAGCTTATTTTTCTTCCCACTTTCTCTCTAGGATCTCCTGAGGTCAGAACTTCCAGATTCAATTGAAAGTGCATTGCAGGGTGATGAGAGATGTGTGCTTGATACCATGCGCTTGGTTGACCTTCTCTTGGTGCTATTATTTGAAGGGCGAAAGGCTTTGCCAAAGTCTAGTGCTGGATCTACAGGCAGAATCCCAGGACTCCGGAGATTGGATAGTTCTGGAGAGCGTTCACATCGGCAGCTTATAGACTGTATTCGAAGTAAAGATACTGATGCACTTATAGATGCAATTGACACAGGAGGTTGGAAAATAATTTTTAAACATAAACCCCATGAGATAAGGAATTATGTTGGCAATTTTTAGTTTCTAAATTTTGGACACTATTTTTTTAAACAGTTTTGCTAGACAACAGAATGTTGGCCCTTCCATATTACCCCCCATCTCCATGTAGATAATTATCAGTTTGATGCATGGTAAGACTTAGGTCTTTGTGAATGAATAAATGAAATTTACTGTTTTATCACCAGGAGCTTATCGCATCATTTCAAAGGTGGATTATGGGTTGAGGTTAGAGATACTATTTTCTCAAGATTGATAGAATTGACATGAGTGAGTTATAGCAATATATAGTAAATTTTATTAGACAGCTTCCTGAGGTGATAACTGTAAGTTAGTGAAAGATGTTTCTCAGTTATCAGATTTGTCTTTTGTTCTTTTGACTATATCTGTAGATTAGTTGCATTGCCATATTTGTGGTAAGAGGCAAGTAGTACCCTGTCAAGTTATACGATATGTTTGGTTTTTTCCTCATGAATCCTTAGTGGTTTAAACATTTTAGAATTCATTTTCATAGCAGATCTTACGTTTTTTGACTTAAATGTTTGTTAGCCCTCTACTTAGTTAATGACAGTCTTTAAATAATCCCAGCTTTAGAAAAATTCATATTATTTTGTTGTTTTAAAGAAAACAAATTTTTTTCTTTACATTTCCAGCCTTTGAAGTAAATTTTATGGATGATGTGGGTCAGACTCTATTAAATTGGGCCTCTGCTTTTGGAACTCAGGAAATGGTAAGCTAATAAATAAAAGTTAATGTTTTAAATCAAAGATAGAAATATTATTAAGGCAACTTTTATGATTCTTCATCATTTTACAGGTAGAATTTCTTTGTGAAAGAGGTGCTGATGTTAATAGGGGTCAAAGGTCATCATCATTACATTATGCTGCTTGCTTTGGAAGACCTCAAGTAGCAAAGGTAAAATCCAGGTTTTTAAATTATTAATTGATTTTTAACATTTCCATGGTTCCAAAACTAGAATGATATAAAAACTTTTACTGTGGTAAGTCATGCTTCCATGCCATCTCCATTCAGTTCTCTCCTGCCCACTGCAGATAAGCATTTTTAATTATTTTTCATTTTTCTTTTTCAGTGTTCCTTAATACAAATAAAACGCAAAATAAATGGTTATGTTTGTCCTTCGATTCCCTTATACAAAATGTAGCATATACATGATCTTTACTTTTATTTTTTTATTTAAAATATTTGAAAAACTCTCCCTACTAGTGTTTGGAGAGTCTTTTTTTTCTTGTGTATACTTAACTTCCCTGTGGCTATAGTGCTCATTAATAAAACTAATCACCTATTGTGAAACACTTGGCTGTTTCTGATTTCTTACTCTTAGCATTGAATGACTTTGTACATATTACTTTCACTTTTCATATCAATAAAGCAAATACTCTATGGAAGAATCATAGTATCTTTGACTTTAGATTGACAAAAAACTTTGGCGAAATTTTTTTTTTATAGGTAGGAGAAACAGGTTCAGAGAGAGCAAGTGAAAAGTGATGAACCAAATGTGTGCTTTGGGTCTCTAGAATCTATATTATAAAGTAATTTGGCATAATCCAGTGTTAGTTTGCTAAAAAAATTCGGTCTATTTTGATTCAAGTCTCAGCTCATTAATAAAAAAGACTGGGTGGACTTCAACAGGTTTCTTAGATTTCGCTTGCAGTTTTATTAATAAATAAATGAATAAATGTATACATTTCTAACGTGATTTATTTGTGGTAATTATAAAGCTCACTAATAAAAAAGATCAATGGCCCTGGGCACATTCTTTTAGATTTGCCTTGAAAATTTATCAATATGCGTATATTTCTAGGATGATTATGTGTTAGTAAAATACTTCAAAAGCTTTTATATAGCAGTTGGGATATCATCAATACTCAGATGATAGCTGCTGCTGTTATTCTGACACTATAAAAATTTTTTGGCTGGGCACGGTGGCATGTACCTCTAAGTGGCTGCCCTAGGAAGCCGTGCCCGGGACCAGGTGTTGCATGCGGTTTGAGTCCCGCTCGGGGCAACATAGTGAGTCCTAGTTCCAAAAAAATAGCTGGGCGTGGTGGCATGCACCTGTAATCCCAGCAACCTGGGGAGCTGAGGCTGGGATTGCTTGAGTCTGTGGTACTCCGGGCAACGTGAGTCTGCGGCTCCACAGGCAAAAATAGCCTAGTCTCAGAAAAAAAAAAGATATTAGTGTTCTAAGCTGGAAAAATTGAATTCTGTCATTGTAAAGTAGTATTTAGTGAGAATGAAACTTCTAAGGATGATAAAATTGTTTATTGAACCATCTTTTTTTTGACCCACACTATTTTGCAGTTATGCCAAGTAGGAGAGGGGCCAAATGAACTCTTTACCCTAACTTAACCTGATTATGTGTCAAGCCCAAAATGAGCTAAGGTTATCTTTACAAATAGTAATATAGTAGGTAATAGTCACCGAGTACTCTGTTAGTAGCCAGTATCTAACACATTTCACATGTCATTATCATTTGTCACAGGTGCTTGTTTTTTATTCTAAGATACACCTTTTTATTCCTTCACCCAACCCCACCCCGTATACATTTTAACATTTTCTTTTTCTTTCTTTCTTTATTTTGAGACTAGGTCTAGCTCTTTGCTCATGGAACCGCAGGCTCACGTTGCCCGGGGTACCACAGACTCAAGCAATCCCCAGCCTCAGCTTCCCAGGTAGCTGGGATTACAGGCGCGTACCACGATGCCCAGCTATTTTTTGGAACTAGGTCACGCTGTGTTGCCCCAAACGGGACTCGAACTGCGACCTCTAGCCCCATCTGCTTCATAGGCTGAAGCTTACAGGCACAAGCCACTGTGCCTGGCCATTTTAACATTTCTTAAGTAGGGGTATGTCTTACAGTTGATATTGGCCAGATATGAATGGCAGCATTACCTCTTTGTAGCAAAAATTGTTTTGTTTTGTTTTTGAGAGTAGGTCTTGCTATGTTGCCCGGGACCCCATGGACTCAAGTGATCCCTAACCTTGGCCTCCCAAGGCTGGGGTTACAGGCATGCGCCACCATGCCCAGCTATTTTTTGAGATTAGGTCTCGCTATGTTGTCCAGGGTTATCTCGAACCTGTGGACTCAAGCAATTCCTAGCGTCAGCCTCCCACGGCTGGTATTAAAGGCATGTGTAGCAAAAATTGTTAAATGGCGTTTTTTTATTAACTGGAAAGAAAAATCCTATCGATAGAGGAGCATTATCACAAATGCAACGTCACTCATGCTCATTATGGCACCCACATGGCAACATTGTGTTTGTAGAAACAAATAATGGTGACTATGAATCAAAAATAATTAATTATGAAGGATTGTAGTCAAGATATAAGCTTACAGATGTATTTATATTTGTTATATTTTCTTCCTTTTACTCGTTCAATTAATATATTAATAAGTCAAAAAACTCCAAACTGAAAAAAAAAGCATTTCATGGGTGTTTTTTCTTTCTATGTGCTATCTAAGGATATGTCTAACAATCTGTGGCATCCTGGAATTAATAAAATACTGAATTACTATGAGTCAAACCATAACAATTGTGTTTTTAGCCTGTACTGCATACTTTGATATATAGATATATGTATTCAATTGTTAAGTTATATGTATCAGCTATATCTCTCAGCTTTATCTGATATGTATGTGTCATATATTTATATAATTTTATGTCATAACAAAGTTAAAAAAACTGCGGTTCTGAAGGTTACAGGAAAAATCATGACATATACTCCATTCAAAAGAACATACAATTTGATGGGGAGAGTACAGTGTTGGTTAAATTATTGGTGAGCAGTGTGAATTAGATTTAAAGCTTAGTATCACTGTAGAAGAATAAAATCAGTATGCTACAGTATACTGTGTTGCCAATAGTTTTGACCTCTATTTTCAATTTAAGGTGGACTTGTTAGGACTTAACCCCATCTTATTTAGGACGAACTGTAAGCCTTTTGTTTGCAGAGTTGGATACTGAAGAATGATGAGTTTTTAATTGTTGTATCCAAATTTGATGCTTTATCTTTCCTAGACTCTGTTACGACATGGTGCAAACCCAGATTTGAGAGATGAGGATGGGAAAACTCCATTAGATAAAGCTCGAGAAAGGGGTCACAGTGAAGTAGTAGCTATTCTTCAGTCTCCAGGTGAGTGGTAAAGTGTTTCTTTTTATGTTAGCTGCTATTACTTTTTATCCTTTCTTGCTGAGAATTGGTTTTTTGTGGATATGGTAATGTTATATAAACTATTCTTGGCCAGGCACGGTGGCTCATGCCTGTAAGCTTCAGCCTATGAAGCAGCTGGGGATAGGGATTGCAGTTTGAGTCCCACCTGAGGTCCGTAGCGAGACCTAGTTCCGAAAAATAGCTGGGCGTGGTGGCGCGCGCCTGTAATCCCAGCTATGTGGGAAGCTGAGGCTGGGGATTGCTTGAGTCTGTGGTTCCCCGGGCAACGAGCCTGCGGTTCCACGGGCAAAAGTAGAGAGACCTAGTCTCAAAAAAAATAAACTATTCCTGTGAAGTCAAAATTTTTTATATATATATATAGTCTTTTAATAAGCCTTTATCAGTGTACTGGTTTTTCTTCAGAATAACCAAAAACTTAAGGGGTATGGGGATGTCTTAAAAAATTGTGTGTATTGTATATATAGAGTACTTCAACTAAATGTTTATGTTTTCATAGAATAGATGTATATATAGTTTCTCTGAAATAATTTGGAATCAAGTAGAGTATCCAAAAATAATGTCTTTAATTTGTTTCAGCTCATTGGAGGTTCTAAGGTTTTTTCATACTCTTATAGTTACCTTTACTAGAATATCTAAACTTTAATTATTGTTAATTAGAAATAATTATAGTTTGAACATGTTAGTACTTTTTTCCGTTAGAAAAAATTTGCAAGTAATTATTTTATTGAACAATACTTGTCTGCAGGTGACTGGATGTGTCCAGTTAATAAAGGAGATGATAAGAAAAAGAAAGATACAAACAAAGATGAAGAAGAATGTAATGAGCCAAAAGGAGATCCAGAAATGGCACCTATATACTTGAAAAGATTATTGCCAGTGTTTGCACAAACATTTCAACAAACTATGCTGCCTTCAATAAGGTAGATACCTGTACTATTTGTATTTAATGGTTTATGCCAATTGCTCTTTTCCAGAATTGAGAATTTAATATTGAAAAGGTATGGTGAAAATAAAACTTAGACACAAGTTAAATATTTTCTTCTGATGACCTGTATTAATAGTTTATAAGTCATGAAGAGTAGATTCCTAATACAATTTTTGTAACCCTCAGAATATCAATGCTAAAGAAATTTTGAGAAGTATAGCAAACTTTTTTTTTAACTTTGATGGCCATTTCCATAGAATCAATACTAGATGGTCTTTGGAGGACTTAACTCAAATGAAGCTTGACTCTTTTTCTGACTGTACCCTTGCAAATTAGTTAGGAAGACATGTGAGTTGTAACAGAGTGGTGATAACATTAGACACATAATCAGAGTACTCTGGAAGTGTAGGTGTTCTAACAGCTAATTGGACTAGGTAGATATGAGAAGATTTTATGTAAATTATGACTTAAGTTAAGGTTTAAAGAATACTTGGGAGTTTTTTTAGATGGTTTTGAGAGGACCTGTGGGCAACAGTACTTGCAAAGGTGTGAATCTAATGAGTTAGCTCATTAGCAAGTACAGGAGGTTCTCCCTCTAGTGTTTCCATTTCTATCCATCTTTTGCACATCGTCTGACCCAAGTACTACCCTTTTTTGTTAACTATTTTGAATGTTGTACTAACCTTATCTCATCTTTTTCTTTTTTCTTGCCCCTTACTGTCTGTTCCTGTATATTACCTTGAATTATTTTTTTTTTAGTCATACTATAACATTTCTTTTGGTTGAACTTCCTCCAGTTGCTTCACACTGGTCTTAACTGATACCTAACTCCTTAAATCTCATGCTTGTAAGATTTTATAAGCCCTGCCCAGTGGTTTGACTTTCATTTTATCTAAATGCTAGCCAGGGCCAGGTATGGTGGTGCATGCCTGTAAGTGGCAGCCTGGGAAGCTGGGGACAGGGATCACAGTTTGAGTCCCACCAGGGGCACGTAGCGAGACTTAGTTCCAAAGAAATATAGCTGGGCGTGGTGGCGCGTGCCTGTAATCCCAGCTACCTGGGAAGCTGAGGCTGGGGATTGCTTGAGTCCATGGTACCCTGGGCAACGTGAGCCTGCAGTATCTCAGGCAAAAAATAGGGAGCCCTAGTCTCTAAATAAATGAACAAACAAATAAATGCATGTTAGCCAGTGACACTTATGTTTTCTTAGTCTTCTTTTTTTCATTTCTGGAACATTTTACATACATCCTTACCATAGGGATTTGATTTTGCACATAGTTCCTTTCTCTATACACATTTTTGAATGGTTGGTTGTTACATATCATTCAGTTCTCAGTTCAATGTAGGCATTTGCCGAGTCAATTTAAATTTATTTTTAGGAAATCTTTCACATCAATAATTGCATTTTGCTTTCTTCACAGTTTATACTATATAAAGTTTTGTGCTCCTTTGAATTTTTTGATTTGTCTCCTGCCTAAAATAAGCTCTGTGAAAGCTGACTTTATATACAGTTGTAGTTGTTGAAAGAGAAGGAACAATTTGAATAGGGCTTGATATTCAGTGGTCCCCAGTGGATATTTACTGAATAATTCACTGTGTTAATTACAAGTATTTTAATATTAATGGAGTATGGGGAGTGAATAACTCAGTGGGTAATGTTTAAAAAAGTAGACAGGAGCCTTTTATGATCTATAAAGACCTTTGTAGTCCATGATAATAAGTTGGACTTTACCCCACACTTAAAGAAGACTCATTAAAGACTTGTTAAGAAATTTGAAAGTCAATTTGTAATTTATAAAACATCATTTTAGCAGCTGGGTGAAGAGTTAGAGGAGTACAAGAACAAAACTAACTTTTTTTTTTTTTTGAGACTAGGTTTCACTATGTTTCCCAGGTAGTCCTGAACCTGCAGGCTCAAGTGATCCCTAGTCTCAGCCTCCCAGGTAGCTGAGATTACAGGCGCATGCCACCACACGTGGCTATTTTTTTGAGACTAAGTCTCACTGTGTTGGAATAGCATCAAATCCTTGGACTCAAGGGATTCCTAGTCTCAGCTCCCAAGGCTGGGACTAATGGCACACCCAACCACACTCAGCTTAAGAATGAAAAGATTCTTTAAGGGTATTTACAGTAAGAACTTATTAAATCAGTTGCTGGGGGCCTGATTTGATGCAAACAAAATTCAGGAAGTTGCGAAATGCTTTGTATAGTAAGTGGTCATCAATTAGATATGAGGGTTGAGAGAAAGAAAAAGATGAAGAATGCCAGTTTTTTTTTGCTGAGTGACTAAATTGGTATTTATATCTTTGGAACATATAGTTTTGTAGTGCTCTTTTTTTTTTTTTTTTTTTTTTTTTTTTTTTTTTTTTTTTTTTTTTTTTTTTTTTTTTTTTTTTTTTTTTTTGAGGCTAGGTTTCACTATTTTTGTCCTTGGAACTGCAGGCTCTCGTTGCCTGGGGTACCGCAAACTCAAGCAATCCCCAGCCTCAGCTTCCCAGGTAGCTGGGATTACAGGCATGCGCCAACACACCCAGCTATTTTTTTGGGACTAGGTCTTGCTATGGGCCCCAGGCAGAACTCGAACCGTGATCCCTAGCCCCGGCTGCTTCATAGGCTGAAGTTTACAGGCACGAGCCACTGTACCCGGCTGACATTTGTGCAAAAAGTCTGCTTTAAATAAAATGGCAGTGTGAAATATGAAATAGTGCACTGTGAAACATTTAAGAACTTGGCTTTTCCACCCCCCAAATAGCTCCAGAGGTATAGGTGTTAGTGGGACTGCTCACATAACAAACATGCATGCATGTGTGTGCATGCAGGCACACACGCAGAATTTCAATCATTTTAAGAAATGAACATGTTCAGTTTTGGACAAGATGCCTTGGTCTGAATATTTTAGACAACTGTCATATCCATGAAAGAATCTTAAGGTGTATTTGGAGTTGAATTGCTCCTTGACAAGACCATCAGAAAATTATAAAGTATGCTACCTTATAACAGAGTTCCCTTGTTTTCTACCCTGAAAATATTTGAAGATAGACTTAACTCAGTTTCACTTTTGCACTTTTGAGCCAAATTCTCTGCCAGGTAGTAATTAGCAGATACATTTAATTGTGAGGAAGAGAGCATGATTTGTTAAGAGTTCAGATTCTGGATATATAGTTCAAAGTGGATCCAAAGTGTTGCCACTGCCCTAACAGGTGGCATGGTTAGGGCCAGGCATGGTGGCGCATGCCTGTAAGCGGCAGCCTAGGAAGCCATGGCCAAGGCCAGGGATCTCGGTTCGAGTCCCACCGGGAGCATGTAGTGAGACCTAGTTCCAAAAAAATATAGCTGTGCGTGGTGTTGTGCACCTGTAATCCCAGCTACCTGGGAAGCTGAGGTTGGGGATTGCTTGAGTTCCTGGTACCCCTGGCAGTGTGGTTCCACATTGCAAAAATAGCCAGATGCAGTCTTAAACAAAACAAAGAAACAGGTGGCATGGGTAAGATACTTAACTGTTTGATTTCTTTTGGTTCGTCTCTGAGGAGGAGAACTTAATTCTCTTTAAGCCTGAGAATAAAATATAGACTTATGTGTTAAATGCTTACTGTAGTACCTAATATTTTAAAGGTATTTGAAAAAGGATAGTTTTTTTTTGTTTGTTTTTGTTAAGTATCTAACAGTATTAAAAGTGGGGGTAAAATGTTACAACCTAATTCTATACAATGTTTAAAATTTGATCAGAAAATACAGGTATGCTCATCAGACAGTAAAAGGATGTTCTATAAATATGAACTTTATTACCTATTAGTATTAACTAGTACACTCTGTTTAGGCTATAAAATGGCAGACAAAACATCAGTGAAAGCTTCAAAATAAAGGATGATAATTTTAATGATGGAAATTTGTAAACAGCTGATTATTCTGAGATTATTCTAAGATTTTTCTTCCAGTTTTGTTGAAATAGTTTGACATATAACATTATATTAAGGTTTGACTATTTACATACATATGTAAATATATATACGTATAGCTCTAAGGTATTAGACTGTGGAGTTCATACTTTGTTTTTGAAAAGGCTTTATAGCATTTTGAAAGGGTTTTGTATCTAAACATCTTTGGAATTAGCATCAACAACTACAGGATCTTTTCAGCTACAGGATTCCTGAGGGTTCATTTATATTTTTAAAAAGTCACATTTTGATTGAGGGAATAGTAGGTGTGGTTAGGTAAAGGGAGGAATTGTTCTTGGGTGAGAATATTAAGTAATCAAAAAATATAAATTCTTCCAAAATTAATTTATAGATTATGCAGTTCTAAAGAATAGCTACAGAATTTGTTGTAGAACTTGACAGGTCTTAAATTCCATCTGGAGGATAAATAGGTGAGATTAATAAAGAGAAATCTGAATAACTACTATTGACTTACAGCAATCAAGTATTTATTATATATTTTTTTGAGACTAGGTCTTGCTATTTTTGCCCGTGGAACCGTAGGCTCTCGTTGCCCGGCGTACCACAGACTCAAGCTATCCCCAGCCTCAGCTTCCCAGGGTAGCTGGGATGATAGGCGCGCGCCACCACGGCCAGCTGTTTTTTGGAACTAGGTCTCGCTACGGGACCCAGGCGGGACTCAAACCGTGATCCCTAGCCCTTGCCGCTTCATAGGCTGAAGCTTACAGGCACGAGCCACCGTTCCTGGCTTCAAGTATTTTTAACTAATACAAAAGTTTACGAATCAATGAAGTTAGAATAACTCCCAAATAAATTTAAATTCTTAAATATAAGAATTAAATGTATTGTAATGGAAATTGTCTAGTCATTTGAGAAGGAAAACTATGTTATGAATATTATGTACACTGTATTTATTGACAAGTTTTTCTTTTTTTCTTTTTTCCTTTTTTTTTTGAGGCTAGGTCTTGCTATTTTTGCCCCTGGAACCGCAGGCTCTTGTTGCTCGGGGTACCACAGACTCAAGCAATCCCCAGCCTCAGCTTCCCAGGTAGTTGGGATTACAGGCACGCGCCACCACGCCCAGCTATTTTTTTTGGAACTAGGTCTCGCTACGGGCCCCAGGCGGGACTCAACCACGATCCCTAGCCCCAGCCGCTTCATAGGCTGAAGCTTACAGGCATGAGCCACCATGCCCGGCCTATTGACAAGTTTGAATTTAGCCTCTAATTTGTTAGACTTGTGCTCTTTCTTAGACTTACCTTTTTTTACCTTTTACTTAGCCTCAGTTTTTTCTTCTGTAAAAGTGAACGAATAGCCGGGCACGGTGGCTCGTGCTTGTAAGCTTCAGCCTATGAAGCGGCCGGGGCTAGGGATCGCAGTTCGAGCCCTGCCTGGGGCCCGTAGCGAGACCTAGTTCCAAAAAAATAGCTGGGCGTGGTGGCACGTGCCTGTAATCCCAGCTACCTGGGAAGCTGAGGCTGGGGATTGCTTGAGTCTGTGGTACCCCGGGCAACGAGAGCCTGCGGTTCCACAGGCAAAAATAGCAAGACCTAGTCTCAAAAAAAAAAAAAACCACAAAAAAACGTGAACTAATAAAACTCACTTCATAAGGTTAGTTGTGTACATTAGAGGGTAATGGCTTTATTTTCACTTTATTTATTTACTTATTTTTGGAGACTAGGTCTTGCTATTTTTGTCGGTGGAACCGTAGGCTCACGTTACCCGGGGTACCATGGACTCAAGCAATCCCCAGCCTCAGCTTCCCAGGTAGCTGAGATTACAGGTGTTCGCCACCACACCCAGCTGTTTTTTTGGAACTAGGGCTCGCTAAGGGCTCCAGGCAGGACTCAAACCGCGATCCCTAGCCCCGGCCGCTTCATAGGCTGAAGCTTACGGGCCCTATTTTCACTTTAATTTTAATAATTTTAGTGTTATATATTTTTATATTTTTTTAGTTTTAAAATAATAGAAAAGGCTTGCTTCTAATGGCTCATCAACACATAAACACCATATAGATAGTCTTATGCTGTTTTAATTAAAGTAAGTCATGATATATAACTATCACACATAAATGCCAGTTTACAACCAAATATAGATATAAACAAAATAACCATTAGCAGATATAAATAGCCATTAAGAAAACGGGAAAGCACTGCTTCTTAGGCCTGTTAGGATTGTTTCCCCTCTATAGGTCCAACATTTTCCAAGTACTTGTACTTACATGTACTTGAATTTAAAATGTTGAAGCAAAGATTGTATCGTATTTTGAATTTCAGTTAGGGACAATTGTGAAATACATAAAGTAGACCACCTAACTGTAGAGTTACACTATGTTGGAAGTCTTTTGTGTCATGAAATTGCTGGACTTACTTTCATTTATATAGTTGCAATGAATGTGGGTTTTAAGTTTGAGAAAGATACAACTGAGTGTAATTTAAACTTTGAATTTCCTAGGGATTTCTAGGTGTTAGAGCTTTGTATTTTGGGTTTCACCATATATTTTATTAGTAACTGAATTATTTTGAACTTTATTTTTTAAAATTATTGTGGCATATGTTTGCAGTCATACCGGCTTAATATAAAATTGTGCTAATATTGTCATAATTTTTTGTATTGTTTCACTTTTAGCAGAATATAGAACTTCACGTTGAATGTTGTGTTTTCATTAATTAGAGTTGCATTTATTTTGTTTTATTTTAGCTTTTAATCATGGCAACATAAATTTTTTTTTTTCACTTTTCAAGGAAAGCAAGTCTTGCACTAATTCGAAAAATGATTCATTTTTGCTCTGAAGCACTGTTAAAAGAAGTATGTGATTCTGACGTTGGTCACAATTTGCCGACAATACTAGTAGAAATCACTGCAACTGTCCTTGATCAAGAGGTCTGTTTTTTTATGTTTTTTGAAACTCTGCCAGCTTCAATACTCCTCCCATAGTAAATCACTTTATGCTAATTCCTGAACTTCTCTACTCTAGGCAACCAATTTTATCATTTTCACCTTAATTTTCTTTTTTCTTCTTCTTAGGATGATGATGATGGCCACTTGCTGGCTTTGCAGATCATAAGAGATTTAGTAGATAAAGGTGGTGATATTTTTTTGGATCAGCTAGCCAGACTTGGTGTAATTAGCAAAGTGTCAACTTTGGCAGGTCCTTCCTCTGATGATGAAAATGAAGAGGAATCCAAACCTGAAAAAGTGAGTGGTCTTAATTGCACTGGTATCAGGAATAGTATTTCTTTTGAGGAAATCAATTCCAAGATGGTTCTGACAAAGTAATGGTAATATGAAGTAGTTGTACACTTATTTTTTGAATTGGTTACTATTCTTGCAAAGCATATTGGTAAAATTTAAAACTTACAGAAAAGTGCAAATAAAAACTGAGAATATCCTCTTTCCAAATTTGCTAATTACTGACATTTTATCCCTTTTTATCATTTGCATGTACTTGTGATGTGTGTATAACATTTTAAGAATATTATATGAGAAAAGTTGCACTCAATATTCCTTTTCTCATTAAATAGCCAGCACATCTTCTTGAACAATCCTAGGATAATCACTAAAATCAGGAAATTTCATGTTTCTATAAAACTATAATTCTGAGTCTATCATATTCATATTTTCTGTTATCCTTAATAGCTGTTTTTGCCCACTCCCAAATCCAGAGCTGGGGCACATAGTACATTTAATCACTGTGTTTCTGAGGATCTGCAGCCACTTTTTTTTTTTTTTTGAGACTAGGTCTCGCTATCTTTGCCCGTGGAACAGCAGGCTCATGTAGCCCAGAGTACCACAGACTCAAGCAATCCCCAGCCTCAGCTTCCCAGGTAGCTGGGATTATAGGCATGCGCCAGCACGCCCAGCTATTTCTTTGGGGACTAGGTCTCGCTACATGTCCCCGGCAGGACTCAAACCACGATTCCTGGTCCCTGCCGCGGCTTCCTACGCTGCCACCTACAGGCATGTGTCTCCATGTCCCGCCAGGTTGGTTGGGGATTCTTGCTAAAATTGCTTATTAGCAGGATTCTTTCTAAAACCGTTTATATAGGTCTGAGGACAGGCCCATGATGAGTCTTAATTAAGAAAAAGGCTTTCAGGAGCCTAACTAAAATTTAATAAAAAAATTTACATCTTTCTCTTAGCATAATGTTTCGTTTCTTTTTCTTTTTTAAATTACAACTATAAAACATTTAATTAGCTTTCTTTTTCTTTTCTTTTTTTTTGAGACTAGGTCTCGCTATTTTTGCCCGTGGAACCGCAGGCTCTCGTTGCCCAGGGTACCACGGACTCAAGCAGTTCCCAGCCTCAGCTTCCCAGGTAGCTGGGATTACAGGCACGCACCAGCTATTTTTTTGGGACTAGGTTTCACTATGTACTCCTGGCGGGACTGGAAACGCTATCCCTGGTATCGGTCTTGGCTTCTTAGGCTGCCACCTACAGGCATGTGCCACCATGACCTGTCTTGCAGCTATTTCAAAACCTTCCTTTTTCTTTCATAGCTTTTGACATTTTTGATGAGGACAGATCAGTTAATTTGACAGTAGCCGTCATTATGAATTTGTGCTGTATTTCCTGATTTAATTCCTGATTAGATTCAGATTATGTTTTAGCAGGAACATAGAGTGTATATTAAGTCCTTCTCAATGCATAATGTGCCCCCATAGGGATAAATGATATGTTTACTCTTTTGTTAATGATGTTAACTTGTATTACTGGGTTACCTTTGTTTCTGCCAATTTCTCTATTATGAAGTTACTCTTTTTCTTTTTGTATTTAATAGTATGTGAGGAGATAATTTGAAACTATGTAAAATGCTGTTTCTCTGTTACCACAAGTTTCAATTTGCATAACTAATTCTTGCCTTAGTTTGCAAACTTGAATTATATCTTATCTGTGTAGATTGCCAGTAGTAATTTAATCCAAACTTTGAGTGCTTACTGTATATTATCGTACATGTTAATAAATATTGTATATAGAATAATAGTAATTTTGAGAGAATACTAGACTATGGGTGATTGTTATTGTAGGATCTTGAGGGATGTGAGAGAGAGAGAGAGAGAGAGAGAGAGAGAAAATGTGTGTTTGCGTGTGTTTGTGTGTTTCTTGGGGGATTTAATCAAAGCCAAAATAAGAAGTGAGGTATGGGTTTAGCCCCTTGGAATTTCTTTCTTTTAAGAAATGGGTTATAAATCTCAGCAACTTTTTTAAATAGAAATTAATAATAAGGTTCTGTTTATATAGAAATACATTGAATCTACAATACCCAAAGTAGCCTTGAAAAGGAACAAAATTGAAATACATACCATGATAGATTTTAAGTCTTTTTTTTTTTTTTTGAGACTAGGTCTTGCTATTTTTGCCTGTGGAACCGCAGGCTCTCGTTGCCCGGGGTACCACAGACTCAAGCAATCCCCAGCCTCAGCTTCCCAGGTAGCTGGGATGACAGGCGTGCGCCACCACGCCCAGCTATTTTTTTTGCAACTAGGTCTCGCTCCGGGCCTCAGGCGGAACTCGAACCGCGATCCCTAGCCCCTGCCGCTTCATAGGCTGAAGCTTACAAGCACGAGCCACCGTGCCCGGCCTGATTTTAAGTCTTATTATGTCATAGATAATATATGATAGTGATGTATAGATAAATTGATGATTCACATATATGGTCAGTTGTTTTTCAGTGAGTGTACTTACAAAAACTGAAGTGTCTAGCATATGCAGAAATAAAAAGAAGAAATGACCTTTATTAAAGCAATAACATAAATGAACAGAAAACAACTAGACTGAAATGTTAATTTCCAGAAGATAATCTTAGTGACTTTGAACTTAAGCAAAATTTCTTAGGACCTTTAAAAGGTTATAAAGAATGAAACAATCAATAAGTTGTACTTCATTGAAATTAAACTTTTGCTCTACGAAATACATTATTTATTTTTTAAAAAATTTTTTATATATAAATTTCACAACATTGTAATCTCAGGGATTTTCCCTCCCCTCCCTTCCCCCCCTTTCCCTCCTCTTCATAGTTGTGCGCTTCATTTTGATGCTTAGCTTGTTTTGACTTTCCTCAAGGCTTTTGTTTATTTTTTTTTCACTATATCCCACACATTAGTGAAACCATTTGGTTTCTGCCTTTTTCTTTATGGCTTGTTTCTGCTAATATGATTTCTTCTAAATACATCCATGTTGTTATGAAGTCGTCAAATTTGTTATTTTTAATTGATGAGTATTATTCCATCGTGTGTATATACCACATTTTTTTCATCCAGTCATCTGTTTTGGGGCAGTTAGGTTGTTTCCATGACCTTGCAATTATAAATTGTGCTGCAGTAAACATCCAGGCACAGGTGTTCTTTTGTACCCACATTGAGGTCTCTTTTGGGTAGATTCCCAAAAGAGCAATTGCTGGGTCAAATGGTAGTTCCATTTTCATTAGCTTGAGGGTCCTCCACACCCCTTTCCATAGTGGTTGAACTAGTTTACATTTCCACCAGCAGTGTAGTAGTGTTCCTTTCTCTCCACATCCTCGCCAGCAATTTGTGTTGCCTGTTCTTTGGATGTGGGCCATTCTTACTGGTGTCAGGTGTTATCTCATTGTGAAAATACATTATTTAGAAAATGAAAAGGCAATATGGAAAATGTTCTTAGAAAATATTTTTATTTGACCTATATTTTTGATGAATGCCAAATAATTTCATACATTTTCTAGGAAGATGAACCACAGGAAGATGCCAAAGAATTACAGCAAGGTAAACCGTATCATTGGAGAGACTGGTCAATCATTAGGGGAAGGGACTGCTTATATATATGGAGTGATGCAGCAGCCTTGGAATTATCTAATGGCAGTAATGGATGGTTCAGATTTATCTTGGATGGAAAACTTGCCACCATGTATTCAAGTGGTAGTCCTGAAGGTGGATCAGATAGCTCAGGTAATATCCTATTTCTATTAAAATGTTTTACTTATTTCTGTAATTTGTTTGCATTGCAGTTCATATTTTTACCTTGTTATAGAAATAGCAGATACTTTATTATATGGCCAGATTCATAAATATTACCAAAAAATTAATTGTAATATCAAAGCATTTCATGAATTTTTTTATTTTGTGAGATGAAGAATGATACTATCTACTTTTTACTTTTTTGACCTTTTATCATATGATAAATTGTACATGTGTAATTCATTCTCATGTTTTATCTTCCAAACTCCTATACTTCAAAAAATTATGGCTGTAAGATTACTTTTATGCGTGAATTAAAATAGGTCAAGCCAGTGATAGTATATCCAAGAGCAAAACTCTGCTGATTAACTTTCCGCTTTAAATTTATATTTTATTTCTTTTTAAAGTAAGATGAGGTATTTGAAAGGAATATGGCTTTAAATGAATACTTTTTTCTTTATAGAAAGCAGAAGTGAATTCTTAGAGAAGTTACAAAGAGCTCGAGGCCAAGTAAAGCCATCTACTTCAAGCCAACCTATACTTTCAGCACCAGGACCGACTAAACTTACTGTAGGAAATTGGTCACTAACATGCTTAAAAGAAGGAGAAATTGCTATTCATAATTCAGATGGTCAGCAAGCAACAATTTTGAAAGAAGATTTACCTGGTTTTGTGTTTGAGTCCAATAGAGGAACCAAACATTCATTTACTGCAGAAACTTCTCTAGGTAAGTATGTACAAATACAGGTTTTTATCACTGAGAATATACAAATATGTTAAATTGCAGCAAAATATTTTTTGTGAAATTTCCTTTTTTTTTTTAAGGTTCAGAATTTGTGACTGGCTGGACTGGTAAAAGAGGCAGAAAACTGAAATCTAAGTTAGAAAAAACAAAGCAAAAGGTATGTTTATGGGTTGTCTGATTTCATTTTTTTATACTGGCATGGTAAGGTTTTAATGATATATTGTAAGCATTTTAAAAACTCAGCCATACAATATGAAATACTTTAATTTGTTTCAGTTGTTTTTTCTGTGCTACTGATTTATTTTTCATAAGTATATACATTTACTTTTTATGTATATATTTTACACCAATATTAAGACAGAACAGAAGAAATTAATAAGATGAAAAATATGAAATGTAAGTTTTTTAAAAATTATCTACCTTATTCACAAAACTTTAAACTCATACTGAAATTATTATTGATAGTAATTTAAGTGATACAGTGGGATTGAAAATGCTTTATTATAATTTACAACTCTGATTTAACACTGTGAAAAGGAGCTTATGCTCAGTTCTAGATTCACATTTTGATATGGTTTCAAAAACATGCAGGAGTTTGTGTGTTTTTGACTCTACCTTCAAGATGGCAATATTAATTTTTAAATTCTATTAAATGTACATTTTGTTATTATAAATATGACCAGTACATTCCATCCTTATGTAGATTCTTGTTGCCTCTTTTCCTCGGTTTTTTAAAGAGAAAGTAAAATAATCCCTTATAGTTAAAGTCAGTATTTTCTGATGGCTAATTTTTTTTAGCTTGGAACAGCGATGTAAAATTTTCTCCCTACAGTATAAGGAGAATTCTTTTACATACAGCAAAAGAACAAGAGGGAGAGAGGCCAAAAATCAGTAGAGGGATGAGTACAAGGAATCATGGTGACAGTTCATAGGTGATACAGTGGTGGGAGAACTGTAGGGTGTACAGTGATGAAAGAAAAATTAAAATCAATCAAAAAATAGCTTGTAGCTATCTGGGAATTAGGAGAGTTTACTTGACTTTGACCATAGAAATAATAGTAATAAATTTTATTTGAGGGCCGGGCATGGTGGCACAAGCCTGTAGGTGGCAGCCTAGGAAGCCATGGCCGGGGCCAGGAATCGCAGTTCGAGTTCCGCTGGCGGCATGTAGCGAGACCTGGTCCCCCAAAAAATAGCTGGGTGTGGTGTCACGCGCCTGTAATTCCACCTGGGAAGTTGAGGCTGGGGATTACTTGAGTGTGGTACCCCGGGCAACATGAGCCTGCAGTTCCACAGGTAAAAATAGCAAGACTTAGTCTCCAAAAAAAAAAAAAAAAATTATCTGGAGCATTTAAAGATATATAAAAAAAAAAAAAAAATAAAATAAAGATATATATAAAGATGGTCATGTATTTACTTCTAGTTGTTAATGTGTTTGGTCATCCCCAAGATATTTCCAGATGGTAAACCTTGCAAAGAATGGCACTTATTATTAATTTTTCATAAATATATATTAACTCTTAAGCAGTGTGTGCACATTATTTTATTATCATCTCTGTATTTTCTAAAAAGAGTATGAAACCAAAGATTAAATTTGAGATTAAATTTATAATTTATTTCTGAAAGTATTTCAGTTAAAGATAACAATTAGATACTAAAAGGAATTTGAAGTCATTGTAGTTGATTTTCATTATTTATGGTAGCTGTATTTTATAAAGTTCTAACTGAATATCTGAGACTGATTACATTTTATTAGGTGATCCATATATTACCTTGTTTTCTATGTGTTTCTACTTAGAACCACTGTATTTAATATGTATTGTTGATTTGTTAGCCTTGAACCTGTGCCCAGCAGAGCTGTTATGCCTGAATCAAGTTTATTTAACATGTATTTTCTGCATAAGACACATAAACCTCGTTAAACTTAGGGGCACTGTTTAGCAATTCATCAGTATTTTAGGTCCTGTTTTAAATAGTGAAATCACCAACAAAAACTACAAAATGTAGGAAACATGCGTGACACAAGAGTAGACTGTCAAAAGGATACTTGTTACACTAAGAGTTAAAATGAGAAGGTAGGGCTAAAGCAAGAAGATAGAGTGTTTCCTTATTTGATCTCAGCTAGAAACATACAAGTCAGGTAACTCATTTGTTTGCTGCATTATACATGCTTGCAAGTGACTGAAAGCTCTGGAAGTATTGATTTTGGAATTACAATTAAATTTTTGTCAATGTTAAAGTTACAAATTCAGAATTCTCAAATAATGAGGATCAGCTGGAACTCTTTGTAAAGCTACTGTTTATTTCACCAATTTCTTGGAATACCTGGTATGATGTATTTATCAGCCAAATCTAAACTAACTCACAGGTAACTGAAATTTCACAATATGAAAGGAAATTAAGTGAACAAAATGAGTCTCAGTTTCACTTTCTTAAAAAAACGTTTATGATTCATTTCTGTGAAAACAGTAACTCATTTACCTTGTGGCTACTGTTCTATGTGTGAAATAGTAAATTTTATTTTAGGTAAGATAATTTTACTTAATTTTTATCTCAGTTTTTATTTTCAGTACAGTTTTATAAAGTTTCTTCCATGTTGTCTAACATCCAGCACCTGCTCATCTTTTTATTCTGAAAGGCATGCCAGAATAGTGAGAAGTATTGCTAATTTGTTTAGGGACTTTTTTTTTTTTTTTTTTTTGGCATTAGTTTCATTATGTTTGTGACTTAGATGAAATCGCCTAAGTTTATATTATTTGAGTGTATATTTTTAAAGAGTATTTTACACTAAATTTCATTAGGTTCAAACCTAAGACATTGTAGGTGGTTCTCTCATATGTTAGCTTAAGTGAGAGATAATTAGTGCCCAAATTGGCATGCATTCGTTCCTTCTTATGATGAAATAGGTAAATATATGAGGTTTTTATATATGTTATATGAATAATGTGAATTTTATTTTATTATTTTTTGAGATTATGTCTCGCTATTTTTGCCCGTGGAACCGCAGGCTCTCGTTGCCCAGGGTACCACAGACTCAAGCAATCCCCAGCCTCAGCTTCCCAGGTAGCTGGGATTATAGGCATGCACCACCACGCCCAGCTATTTTTTTTGGAACTAGGTCTCACTACGGGCACCAGGCGGGACTCGAACCGTGATCCCTAGCCCCGGCTGCTTCATAGGCTGAAGCTTACAGGCACCACGAGCCACCGTGCCTGGCCAATAATGTGAATTTTACAAAGACACAAGCCTAAAGAGTCAAGTTTCGTTGCTGTAATTACAGCTTAATTTTTCTGATTTTTAGTATAATTATATATTTTAATTTGTTCACTATAAACATTACTTCTAAGAAAGAACAAAATTAATTTCTTTCACAAGTTGTATAAATTTGATTTAAGTGAAATAAACTATTTGGTATATCAATACACAGTATAACCAGATACTTAAATTATGAGTTCTTTTATTTAACAGTGCTAAAATCTTCTAGAGTACTTTATAACCATTAAGCATTTGACATGCAGGAATGGAAGTGGTAACATTTTTTTGGAAGTTCGTAATGGCACAGACATCTTAATTTTAGAAGTGATAGATAAAAGGGAAGAACTAATTGTAGTAAATATTGACATTTGCTATTTTTATTTTCATAGGTACGAACTATGGCTCGAGATTTATATGACGACCATTTTAAAGCTGTTGAAAGCATGCCTCGTGGAGTAGTGGTAACACTCAGAAATATAGCAACTCAGTTAGAGTCATCTTGGGAACTTCATACAAATAGACAAGTATGTTAGCTTCTAGATTTCATTTTCCTTTTCTGTCTTTTATATTCTGGGTGTTGATTGCGAAGTGTTAAGGGGGTATCAGGATCTTATCAACTATGTTTGATCTGCCACCTGTTAGATAGCTTTGTGATGTGGGAATGGTTTTTACTATAGATCTGAGACATACAGCAGGGGAAGGGGAGGAAGAGTACACACCACTGTTTTGGTGGTTCATGGATGCTGTGGTGGTGTGAGAATTGTTGGGACTACTTCACCTGTGGCAAGAAATCAAATACTGTGCAGAAATGAGCAGCGATGTAAGAAGAAAAAAATGTTTTTTTACATTTCTGTGTTGTTGAAAACAACTCAAAAGTAAGATAATATTTCATGGTACATTTCATAATCTAATGTCTAAGTAGTTTTATGGGTCACAATCATGCTCTCTCAGATAGTCTGTGACTGTTTTGATGGCCCTCTTTGCAGAATTGAATAGGTGTGACAGAGACCAAAAATATTTGCTATCAGCCCTTTACAAAAAGATTTGTTGATACTAATAGAGGTATTTGAGTTAATATTTTAGCTTCCTAATCATTTTAAATTTATTTTCATAATGATCTATGTTTTTATAAATTAAGTGTATTATGACCGGTTTCTCTTTTTGATTATCTTCATTTAAATTTTTTTCTTTTAGTGTATTGAGAGTGAGAACACTTGGAGAGATTTAATGAAGACAGCATTAGAAAATTTAATTGTACTTTTGAAGGATGAAAACACAATTTCACCATATGAAATGTGCAGTAGTGGTTTGGTGCAAGCACTTCTTACTGTTTTAAACAATGTAAGTTTATGAAACAGTATAAAACAAAGTATAGTTTTAAAAATCATTGGCAGTTACCCTTTTGATAAAGTATATTTGTTTTCTTTTAGAAATACTAAAAACCTGAATGTTAAATGTTGACATGTATAATATCATTAACCTTTCCTTTAAGTTATCTCAATAGTTTGAACCCATTGACCCTAACAACTGAACCTGTTTTTTTAGTTGCCTGAATTTTGCTCAATGAAACATTAACTTTGGCCTAAGATTTAATGTTATTTGCCATTCTGTTTTCCTTAAATTTTGCATAAAATGGAGTTAGTCTATCAACTTTAGTACCTAAATTATATGTATAAATGATTAATATTAATTTTATTGCATGATTTATGTGCAGTGATAGTTGTGAAGTATATGTATTTGTTAGGCATTTGCTGTCAGCCTTATGTATCTTCAGTTTAGTCTACCTTTTCTATATCTTTTTTTGTGTTAAAATTTTTTCCTTTATACTAGTGAACTATATATATGTATTTATTATACGAAATTGTAAGTATAAAGTATAAAATGTAATTTCTGTATTTGTTTTTTAATTTCATGACTAATCATTATATGTGGTGATATATTCTCAAGATTCAGTTTAGCTTATTCACATTTCCTTCATTTTACCATTTGTGTATATTCTCACTTATTAAAAATTTATATTACAATATATCACCTAGTAATATCTGAAAATTATTTTGATATGACAATTCTAATTTTTCTAACACTCATTAAAATAAATAGTGCTAGTATAATGAAAAATGTTCAATCTTAAATAATGCATAAAATAAAAAATGCTATTTCTGAAATTGCCTTGTAGCCTGCATTTTAGGAAAATCTGATTTGGTAGTATAATTGCTATTACAGTGTTACATTGAAGAAGGGAAAATATTGTTAGCTAGTGTACAAGTCATGTAGTGAAACAGATTTTAATTAAAAGGCAATAATGATTTCACTTAGATTATATTGTTCACTTTGTAATATAAATTAACACCTGTATTTGCATGTTTTGATAAATTTCACTAACAGCATTAAAACGTTTTGGTATCTTCTCCATTTGTTTTCTTTAGAGCATGGATTTAGATATGAAACAAGATTGTAGTCAGCTGGTAGAAAGAATAAACGTTTTTAAAACAGCCTTTAGTGAAAATGAAGATGACGAAAGGTAAGCCCCCAAATTTCCTTTAATGTGACACTGGCAGTGTTTGCCAGTTGGTATATTTACTTTAAGAAAGTCTAAGCATAGTGCTTTTTTGTTCAGTAAGAAATATCATATATTACAAATATATTAAAATTAAAACTTTTTTTATCGAATACAACAAAAGATATGTTGCATGTCTGCTATGAAGATAACTGAACACTTAGCTTAAATTGGAGACCTTTAAAATATGACTGGAAATTTGAACACTGATGAAATGTGGGTGATAGTAATTTTTCTTTTTTAGGTGTAGTGCTTTGTTTAAGAATTTTTTTAGTTTACATAGTCATTATATTCCTTTATGAAGTACTATGCTTTCTGACATTTTATTCAAAATAGATGGGGCCGGGCACGGTGGCTCGTGCTTGTAAGCTTCAGCCTATGAAGTGGCCGGGGCTAGGGATCGTGGTTCGTGTCCTGCCTGGGGCCTGTAGCGAGACCTTGTTCCAAAAAACACCTGGGCATGGTGGTGCGTGCCTGTCATCCCAGCTACCTGAGAAGCTGAGGCTGGGGATTGCTTGAGTCTGTGGTACC
>PVHY01012176.1:0-26637 GCA_004024945.1 Uropsilus gracilis
GGGGGGGGGGCGGGGCAGTTGGTCATCTCTCCAAGCCTCACCCTCCTTGTCAGGGCAGTGGGTGCCATGGACTATATCTTCAAAAGCCCCTGATGTAATAGTGCCTTGGGGGTCAAAAGCGAGGGCTCACATCTGTTTGGGGAGAAGGGGGTCATAAAGAATGTGTTTTTTCCATCTGGAAAGACAGTTTCCAGACTGAAGACAGGAAGTGAGATCTTCAGGGCGGAGGAAGAAGCCACATCAAAGGCAGGAGTTGGGGGGGTGTCAACAGCTCCCCCGAGCCTGCCTGCGCCCAGGCCCAATCACTGTGCTCAGTGCTCTGCGCTACCGGTCAGACCCTGGGCCTGGGAGTGTAACTGGCCCATCTGCGAGCGGGAGGGGGATCAGAGGCATCACAGCCAGGGAGCAGCAGGGGTGGCAGCAGCCCCGTCTGTGTGACTCTGACGTCCCACCGCCCGCTCCGCCAGCTCTACCAGGTTGAGCTGCTTTCCTGAGTCTGGCTCTGTAAGCCAGGCGGCACTGGGAGCCCAGCTGGGGGAGGTGGTCGAACCCCCAGGAGGTGAGAGTGTGGGGTTGGCTTGTCTCCTGAGAAAGGGCAGGTGTGGGTCCTGTCAGGAGACCCACATGGGGGCCCAGACATCGCTGTCAGCTTTGACCGTGTGCCTCAGGAATGCTCTGGATCTTCCCCTACAAGTACCTATTACCTTTACACATGGCTGTGCAGCAGGTAAGCTGGGATGATGGCTGCCCGCCAGGCAGTGGGTGAGAGAGCCAGGCACGGGGTGGCTACAACGGGTTTGGTGTGACCTGAGGTATGTTACTTCTTGACAAAGCTGGGAGCGACTCTGACAAACGTCAGCCTCCAAGCACACTCCGGGGGGCAAGCCCCACGAGTCCGTCTTTTTCCGACTGTGCTGACCCTGGCGTGCCCCTGATGCCCGGCTGCCCTGCCTGGGGCTGGCGGGGCACGTGTCTGAAGAATGACAAGCAGAACACCGCCAGCATGTGCCGAGATACAAATTTAATAAAGCCTTTGATCACGTTCAAACATAAGTTATCTATGAAAACGAAAAGCCCACAACTTCCGAGAGCCATCAAGAGCCACCGAGGTGTCCTTGAACACCAGCTATAAAAATACAGATTCAGTGTTTCAGGTAGTGCAATAGTCCCAGCTGCCGAAGGGACCAAAGTGACATTACAAGCCACCCTCTTTGTTACAGAAAAGGAGAAATTAAGGTGAGATTGGGGCTTAGACACCGCCCTCCCACCCACACCCACGGACTCTCAGGCCCTAAAGATCAAGATGGGACTGGACTTCTCTGTGCGGTGGGTGGTGGTTCCAGGCCCTGGCGCGGAAGGTACAAGCTGGCCTGGCCACACACGGCGCTCAGGAGCCGCAGGGAGTGCACTGCCGGGAAGCGGCCCGTCCGCAGAGTGGAGCCGCCGGCACATCCTAAACAACAGCAGTAACAACCAATTCCCGTCTGCCTTCGAACGCCTTGCCGTCCTCCCAGGAAACCAACCGCAGGCTGCGCCCTGGAAGCCCAGGGGCTCCGGCAAGTGGGCCCGGGCAGGGCGCTGCCCCAGCGGGCCCCTGGGGAGGCCGTGGAGACAGGTCTTGTCCTCCTCACGGCTCTGGCCGGGATGTCTGGCTGCCTGGAGGCTGCGGGCTAAAGCCGGCCCTGCAGAGCAGAGGGGCCGGGCCCTTTCGGTTTCTAGTTGACTTTGACCTCGGTGGTGGGCTGCACAGGGAGCATGATGAGGCGGGCAAGGGCGGAGGGCGCCAGCACGGAACACTAACAGGCCCTTCCCTGCCTCTCCAGTAAAGTTCCCCCGACAGAGGGGAAGACTGGGGGTGGGGAGGACGAGAGGTTGGAAGAGAAAACAAAGCGAAGAGGACCAAGCTCCCCCCCGCCCGGGGGGGGGTGGTGTGACCTCTTGGCTCGGTGAGCCCGTCCATGCAAAGGCCTCCTGCTTCACCAAGCCGAGGGGGGGGGGGAAGGGCAGCCGGAGCCAAGAGTCCTGTGTTTTCCGTCTGTGGTGTGAAACCGCTGCCCAACGGGGCCGAGTGGCCAGGGCTAGTGTCTGTTCCCGACGGGGTGGCACGGAGGGCAGGCAAGCAGGGAAGGCATCTGGCCTCCTAGGAATCAGTGGGCTGTGGCAACGGAGCTGCTCGTAAGGACCGAGAGGTAAAACCCCAAGCCCAGGCGGCCACGGTGAAGGCTGAAGACAGAACCAGCTGGCAGAGGCGCCCTGGCCGCTCAGCCTGCCCAGGCCTTGGCGCATCCGAGGAGTGGGGAAGAGCGCGTGCTGCGATGCGGCGTGTGTGGCTCCGAGCATGGGCCCGCCTGTCCTCTGGCCTCCCCGGCTCCTGCTGCCCTGGGGAGACGGCGGGCCTGGCTGTCTGCCAGGAGGCTGCTGTGGACGGGCCGGAGGCAGAGACTGTCGGGTGCATAGAGGCTTGGCGAGGCCTTACCTGAGTAAAGAGTGTTTGGAAACGGAAAGAGAGCGCCTCGCGTGGGCAGTTTTGTGCGCGCAGGCCCACGTGTGGAAACCGCTCTGGGCCCTGGGGCTCTAGGGCTTGTTCATGCACAGCTCGCTCAGAACGTCAAGGAAAGAAAGACGCCCAGAGAGACCACATCATCAAAAAGAGACACCCCTGTGCCATCGCGGACCTGCCGGGGCGAAGGCCGCTAGAAGCGGGAACAGAGGACCAGCGCGGGCGGAATCTGGAGGTTTATTTGCAACACTCCCGTCCGCTTAGTGTCATCTGGAGGACGCCAGGAGGAGCTGTCGCAGCATCTAAAGTTCTTGAGGCCACGGGGGTCTCATGGCTATAGAGAGGACATGGGCACCGGTGCCACCTGCCTGGGGGCTGCAGGTCCCAGGTGCCCAGGGTCTAGTCTGCAAGGCAGGCAGGCGGGGTCGGAGCTAGGAGAGCTCGAAGCCCGTGTTCATGCTGACAGCGTAGCGCAGCTTCTCGCGGAGCACGCTCTTCTTGCTGTAGTTGGGCAGCTTGAGCAGGTTGAAGCAGGTGGAGGAGGTGGGCAGGCGGCCGCCCGGCTCCCGCTTGCGGATGGTGAAGAAGCCCCGGAGCACGCTGCCCAGGGTGTCGCCGGTGTCCTGCAGGAACACGCGGGCTTGGAGGCGCCGGAGCAGTGGCCAGGGGAGAGGCCTGGCCAGATCATGGGCACCGAGCTGGGCAGGGCACCGCCAGGCAAGCTGGCTTACGAGAGCCCCTGACCTGAGGGCGGCCAGGCAAGGGCATGGAGGCGCCCAGCTCCGCAGAGCCGCGGGGGGCCCCCTGCAGACACCCGCGCCGACACGGGGATTCTGAATAGCTAGTGACCGGCGAACCAACTCTCGCAGAGCCAAGGCGCTGTGAAAGTGCCTCCGGCACCAGAGCATTTCTGAAAACACTTCTGACCCCCCCCCCCCCCCCGACCCCAGGCGGGCGCAGCAGATGGCCGCCGAGGGGGCAGTACCTGATCATCCGACACTTCGACGCAGCGGATGGAGAACGGAGGCTTGAGGTAGGCGAATCCCAGGAGTGGGGGCCGGGAGCAGCTGGTGACAAACTGCAACACAACAAGGCGGGGTGAGGGAGAGAGTGGGGCTCCCACCTCCCCAGAAACAGGCCCCGCCAGGCAGGCCACGCGCTTGCTCCCCAGTCTCAGGCGCGGTCTGCTGCTCTGCTGCAGGGTGGGGACGGGGAGGGGACGGGGATGGGGGGGCACTCAGCCCAGGAACTGGGCTACAGCGCACGTCTCTCCTAAGGGAGCTGCTCCCCAACTAAAAGTTCATGAAACCCACAGCAGCAGAGCTCATTTGTGGGGATCAAGCCAGGGGTCTGAGGAGCCCAGAAGAAACACATTCCTAGGCTGGGGCTGGTCCCCAGAGGGGCCTGTGACGCAGACAGCAGGACCTAGAGCTGCTGGGTCACCACAGCAGCTTCTGTGGCGCTCTCGCCCAGGTCACCAGGGCACAGGAGAGGGGGCGAGGCAGGGCTGGTGGTGCTCAGGAGGCAGGGTGCCCACCAGTTCAGGGCTGGGTTGGGGGTAGAGGGAGCCTTGGCGCGGATCAAGTCACCTGTCACACTTGCTCTCACTGCACCGGCTTCCTGCTTCACCTCCCAGGCCCTTGGGACTGGAGGCACAGGCGTGCTCACTGGAGCACCCTGGCCTGCTGGTTCAGAGCAGCCTGGGAGCATGGCTTCTGGGGACCCGGCACCGGCGAGGCCAAGGGGGCCAACCACGGTGGTGGCTGCTCCACATGGGGGCCGCGGGCAGCAGTCACACTGCCCTCCTGACACCTGACGGCCCTGAGCCTCAGTGACAAGTGTGCACAGGAAAGTCCTTTGAACCCCAACACTCACTCAACATGCACAGTGCGCCCTTCTCCAGGGGCTTCAGGGAAACTGCTGCTCACACGCCAAGGCGTGTGAGCTTGAAGACTTAACGGCAAGGCTCAGTGGGCCTTAAAATCACCGTCCAGGCAGCACCACACGGTCTCATTCCTGAGCCCACGCAGAGGGTGTGAGTCACACATACTGAAAGTTTTCGGAGCATTGACAGGACGCGCTGCCATCCCAGGCCCCGTCCCACCAGAGGGTGCAGCACAGCACAGCACCTGCTTAGGCACGCTCCACACTCACGGCCTCGTGCTGGGAGCCGCCTCACCCGACCACTCCTCCACGACTGCACTTTGGCCTATTTGAAGGATGAGGAAACGGACCCACAGCAAGCAGGGCCACTAGACGGCTGCTACGGGCCAGGCGGGGCGGAGAGCCCGCACCTCCCAGCTTCAGAGGATGGTAGGAGCCTCGACGCTCTGCTGTCATCGGGGTTAGAGGATTAGAGGAAGCAGGCTGGACCTGCTGGCTCCTGTACAGTGGCCCATCTCCCCCAGTGTGCAAAGGCACGGGCGGAGCGGCAGGTGTGAGGACAGGCTGTCCAGACACACAAACACGCCATGGGGCTTGGGGGGTGGCTAACTGCTACTGGGCAGGGAGATGATGCTCTGCCCTTTCCGGTGGGGGAAAGAGCACCTTCCAGGCTGGTGGGGATGGCTGGCCTGCGAGAGGCGAGGCTGGTAAACTGACTCTTGAGAATGACCTTCTGGAAGGGTGTCCGCCTACCCGCGCCAAGTCCTCAAGACTTGTGAGGTTGACAGTGCGTTTCTGCGGCTGGCGGTGGGGAATGGGTCTCCTTAGTGACCAAGCAGGCAGAAAGAAGGCCCACCACCACGCAACCGGGGGGGGGGGGTGGTACTGTCAGGTCACCTCAACAGCTCAGGTCACATGCGATGCTGAAGGAACCCAAAATTCACCGAGAACGTGGCGACAAGCTCAAGCTCAACATCAAGTAGAACAGCAGGGGGCAAATCCACACACACGCGGATAAGTGTGTCCTACGAGGCAGGTGGCCAGGGTCGGAAACAACACGAGGCTCTGGGGGCACCTGAACATTCACAGCTGTAAAGAGGGAGCTGGTGAGCGTCGCTCACTATAAAAACACACTGCTGTGCGCCTAGTCAGAGCTGTTTCACGAGGATCCTGGTGGCGTCAAAGGGGGCTTGCAGGTTACCACACTCCCGGGAAAGGGGGTGCCCAGGGCAGGCCCTGGGGAGCAGAAATGGAGATTACAGGTTGGCTGGTCTGTGTTTTCATGAGGTAAAGGGGTGAGTCCTGTTTACTTGTTACCAAAGGAAAGCAAGACTAGGAGCGATGAGGCTGCTCCAGTTGGGAAGGGCAGCAGGCTCACTCTCCCCACGCCCCTGCCTGCAGGGCCAATTGAGGTCCCCCTGGTATCTATCTCCCAGCACAAGGTATCACCTCAGCCGACCTAGACTGATGAGGCATCCATACATGCATGAGCCCAGATACAGGTGACACTCAAAATACCTTCAGAAACATGGCTCTCTCCTCGGGCGTGAAGTCAGAGGCCAGAATGTCCCAGAGCCAGATAATGACCCTGTGACTTCCATGGAACCCGCCGTAGTACACTGTGTGCTTCCTGCAAAGAATCCAGACAGGACTCTTGTCATTCACACCACCAGGCAGGGAGTGAGCAAAGGGGCCCCAAGAACCCCAGAGACCTGGCGCATGGTTAATGCTGTGGGTGCCACTTGGGCCCGAACCCTGTCTTCCTGGAAGGGCCGGGGTGGAGTCTGAGAGCTGGCTCTGCAGTTCCCAAATGGGAGACGGCAGGAGAGGCCACACTACCGCCTCCCAGAAAACTGACAGACCCACCTCCTCTCCTCAGGTCCTGTGCGGACAAGCGAGTCTTCATTCCAGAGCAAGTGAGGAGGAAGGCACACCTCTGAGCTGGGCTCCCAGAAGAGCCCCCCAAAAGACCCAGTGGGGGCAGCATGCTTTCCAGGAGGCCGAAGCCTTTCAATCCTCCCCATCACTTGAAACCTGCCCCTTACTTTAAATCTTCCAGATCAATCTCAGCATTGTCACCGGAGATGAGCCGCTGTAGCTCAGGGGTTGAAAACATTCGGGTCCACTCGGGTTTGATGATGGAGCGGAAGCCGCTAATGAGGGCCGCCGTCTGGTTTTTGATTTGCGTGTGCATTCGAAAATGTGCCATCAGGTGGATGTAGCTGATTCTGTTGCCAACGAAAGAAAACAGTGGGAATGAGCAGGGCAGAGCAGCTGCTACCAAAGGGCTGAAAGATGGGCCCAGTCACAGTGGAGCCAAGTCGCAGCAACAGCACTAGCACCAGTCCATCTCCCCAGGACAGCATCGCCAGGGCCCCTGCATGGCACATGGGGAGACAGTAGAGGGCACCGCATCACTCCCCAGGGGACTCCACACTACCAAGACTCCCAGTCAGACACCCTCCAGGCGAAAGTGCCCTCTTAGCACAAAGGGTGCTTTTGCTGACTTCACTGAATCCTTCTGGACACAAACCAGCTAGAGAGAACCCAGGCCTCCAAGAAGCTTTAAAGCAGAGGAAAAGTGCTTCATGCTGAAACTGCTTCATGCTGAAACTTCAAAAAAGCCTGGCAACTCTGACCCAGAGTCGAGCCGTGGAGAGGGAAGACTCAGCTGGCTTGTGCTGAGACGTTCAACTGGAAGCAGAAGCCCTGACGGTGGATCCCAGTGCAACGGCCTCGTCGATGAGACAGTGCAATTCCTTCCAGCAGGCCGCTGGTCTCGCGGAGTCCCTGGTCACCAGGTGCTCAGAGATGAGAGGACCTGGGTCCAGCCCGGGCACAACTCTTCAAATTCCAAATGTGCGCCCCCCAGACTACGTCTGCTTTACCCCAAAACACTGAGATCCAAGTGACCGACCTTGAAAATAACCCTGTTCACTTGCACTATGGCGCCTAAGTTTCACACCGTTACACATCACACCTCCTGTGATGGCTACGCCTTTCATGTGCTCTGAAGGTTACGAACACCGATCCATTTTACCAAGGAAGAGGGAGCCCGAGACCCTCCCATCTGACACCAGGAAATGCAAGATCAGTTGTTGCCCCTCAGAAGGGGGAATTGTGTTGTTTACTTTCTGAGACAGTCTGCAGAACCAGACCCCCTGCGCCCCTGTCCTGAGGTTTTAATAGGAGAACACGCAAGAGTTTGCAAAGTGACTTTACTCCCAGAAGGCTGCAGGGCAGGATGGAGATCTCACCCCAACACAGGCTGCATCCGTTCACTCCCTCTGGCTGCCAAACGTACAGCTGCCACCACCCCCGGTGCCATACTGCTGGCGAAAGGACCACTGTGGGGGTGGAGCCTCTATGTGACATGTCATCTACTGATATGATGATGGTGACAATCACTGCTCTATTTAATAAGTCCCTCCTTGGAGGGAGACACCCTGGAAGGTGTTTCACACCTGCTACCTTATGTGAAGACTTGCAGGAATGGTTGTAGGGCACATGGTGGCAGGACAGGTACCCAGCCCTGCTCTCTGATGTCCAGGCAGGCCCTCTTGACCTGCACTCTGTGTTCCTCAGCTGTCAAACAAATGTCCTGTGCCCAAAGCTGAAGCTGGTCTGTTTCAATCATGCCCAGAAGAGGGTCTGTTGTGACCATGCTGAGCATCAAACTGAAGCCCTCAGAGCATCCGGGCTGCGCCCCCAGTACCAGAGAACCCCAATGCTCCGAACAGTGTACCTAACATGCTTCTGACCCAAATGCCTTACCGAGTGGACTAGGCTCTCACCTGTCACTGGACAGTGAAGCTCAGCTGAGCCTGGCAGCAGAGGGACAGACTGACAAGAGGGCCAATGAACTCTTCACACCAGTTTCTACTGTTTGAATCAGGCAGGGTGGGCCATGGGGAGACGGTGCACTGAGGGGCTTTGCTTTTAGAGACCAAGGAGGCCAACAGTTAGGGCGGGTCTCAGAGGCCCCTTAGTCGTGACAATCGCTTCTGGCCTTGGTGTCTCCCGACATCCTGGGACCTCTGTCCACCGCATCTGAACTAGCTACTGTGACTCTGACCACAGTACAGTGCTCTGTACAAATGCCACATGCTACCGCTCCAAAGCATCTGCTCTCCACGGCATCTTCCCCTGCACCCTGGGTTCAGGACTGCACACCCGAGTCGCACAGGATCCGTCTGTCTGCACCCAGAGGCATCATTAAATTCCCGGGTGCCTCTGACCTTAGAAGAGCTACTGCAAAAAATAAATTGTCCATTCTTATTTTGCAAATCGAATTTAATAGGATTTCAGCCTATGAACTGTAACCAATAAATCCCATTATGATATTTATGGCCTCGTTCTACTTCAATCTATCTTAATAAATTCTCAGAGTAAGCCCAGAGAGCCAGAATGAAGTCTTTTCAAGTGGTGACCTTAAAAATCTAATTGCTATACTCACTTATTTTCATTTGTAACAGGAATGGTCTTCCCTCCAGGAATCAGTTCATGGCAAACAAGCTGGGAGAGAAGATGGGAGCAGTTACTCCAGAGAATTCTAACAGGGAAATAAAGCTTCCTGGAGATGAAGGGGCCTGGCGCCAGGGCCCATAATAACTGAATTGTGATGGGAGCAGTTGGGAACAACTGTTTTCACAAAAGGTCAGGACGTAAATTATCAACGAGCGACCCTGCAAGGTCAGTCCGCAAGATTCCTCCTCACCCCACCCTCACGCAAACATCTGCACAAGGGCCTCGGGACGCCGAGGAGGGGACATGTCAGAATTGAGGCGCACACACAGCGTGATGCCTAGACAGAGGCTAGCACAGCCGTGCCCTGGAATGTGCAGTTACTAAAAAATACGATCAAAGTGTACACGAGTGGCAAGATAGAAAACAAGATTATATAACTGCACGCATCCTATGGTACTGTGTCTGCAAAACCAAATTGGGCCCAGGGGAAAAGTCTGGAAGGACACAGGCCTGACATCGGCACTGTAGTGGTTTTCTTTTTGTTTCCCCTCCGAGGGGCACTCAGGGCGCCAGGACATCTCGCTTCCCTGCTGATGCCCCATGTGCCTGGTGCGGTCAGTGCTGCTGGACTCAGCAAAGAGTTGGGCCTCACGGTGCAAGTGAGGACAAGCCACCTGGAGCCCGCAACTGCTAGGTGCCCTCTGAGTCTAATAAGCCCGCCTCCTCCCAGGCACTGAACTACAGCACTGCTTCCTGCTGTGGGGAGGAGGGAAGAGAGGTGCTCAGGGCTCCAGCTTGCCCAGATGCACTCGAAGAACCTTTAATTAAAAACGCTTTTAAGAGAAAATAACATAACAGCCTCTACCATACATTCAGCTGCTTCATCCTTACCCCACCCCCCACCCCCTTCACTTCCAGTAACTTCAGTTCAGTAATCCATGTCACTGGTTTATTTTCATTTTTTGTCCATTCATCCACTGTTTGGCCTTATATGACACATCAAATATGGTGAGATCACACCATATTTGCCTTTATTTTAGGTGGTTATAGTGTTCATCTTCAGCCCATATTACAGCTGAATTTTTGGTTAGGAGTCTGCACTATTTCTGTAGTCAGGAGAGAAGATTAAGAATGTGAGGAGTAAGGCTCAACTCTGACTAAAGATACATCTGAAAACTGCAGAATCGACTATTTTTCTCAGTTCCAAGAACAAATGTGAGTCACCTAAAAACCAAAGCGTGCATAATTTTAAGCTAATTTCAAAAGACGTTCTATTAATATCAAACGAAAACGGTGAAAATGTAAAAAGGGAAACGGTGACCTGGAGTCCCCTGCTGCCACCACCTCAGTTCACGAGGATCCGAGAGCAGGAAGGGCCCTCGGGAATCACCCAGCCTGATGGTTCCTACCAAGGGTCCCAGGGAACCCTGAGCACTATGCCTGGAGAAGCATTTGTGAGGTGGCTTCAATCTCTCTCGGCCAGGCGCGTTCCGTGATCACAGGAGTCGGGGAGAGTTGCGGTGAACGTAAGCACACTAAGCTTCCTTCCGACAGGCTTCTCAGCCCTGCAATACCAGTGTGCTTGGCGGCTTTTTGGAGGGTGGGGTGTGCAGGTTCCCAATGGCATAATTGGGTATTTGGTGACAGTGATCCCACCCACAACTCACATTCACTCCTTTTTGGAGACTGAAGGATTCAGGAGGGCTGAGGGGCCTCTGAGGTGACACAAGCCACCCTCTGAGGAGCCAGCAGTGCACTAAGAAGCTTGTGGCAGGGCTTCTCCAGAGCAGCCCTCGGGACCATGGACACAGGAGGCTCAGGCAGACACCCCACAGCACACGGCTGGAGCCCGCATGTTTCAGAGAAAGTGCAGGGAGACACTTGGGAGAAAACACCTCTGCTGCCATGATCCTGGGGCTCTCCTTCCTGCGCTGCTCATGAAGAGCACGACGCAAACAGGATGCTACTTGAGGTAGTTCTTCTGGGAGCGCCTTCCCACGCATTAAGCCATAATCCTCTGTTGTGACAGCTGATCCTCACCATGGCAACAAGGGCAATGTCATAACTAGGGCATCAGTGCCTCCCCGGGAACGGCCCCTGCATCCACGCAGGGTCTCCGTGGGAGTCTCTGAGCCCTGGGCAAGTGAAGGTCCGGCTAAGTGGGAATGGAAGGGGCCACGGAGAGGGTGGATGGGTGTGGGAGAGGGAGAGGGCAGCTCTCAGGAAGCCAATCCAGGGATGGGACAGAGAGCTCGGCTAGAGGCTGACCTACCTGACCCATGACGTCCTCATCATACGACAGCGTCAGGCCCAGGTCGGAGATGTCTCCATCGTAGCGCTGATGCAAGAGAGAGGGGGAAAGTGTTGGGTCCAGGGCTGAACTCGAACTGAACTCCCCTCTGATGAGGCGCTGCTTAGGCAGCTACCACCCTGGCTCTACGCAACCTGAAAGTCAAGGCCACTGTCCCTCAGGAGGGAGGCTCTATCAGCTGGGAGGGCATGCCCAGGATGGGCGCAGAGATGGGCTCGGAGATGGCCTTGACCACGGCAGGGGATCCAATCCCACTGCCCGACACAGAGGACCCTGCAGGGCTTCGCTCCACTTGCCCTCACCCGTGCGGGGCTGGGCCCTCCCGTTTCCAGACTGACCTTGATGGACGTGAGGTTCTTGTAGAACTCCGAGTCCAGAGAAGGAAGTTCATCTACAGAGCTGTAGAAGACGCTGTGGTGGTGTCCGAGCAGCTGGCTCAGGAAGAAGGAGGCGAAGGGCACATCCACCACGATTCCCTGGGAGGGAGAAAGGTGATGTCTGCTGTCCTGCCATTCAGGCTTCAGGGGGTGGCTAGGGCTACAGAGGCCCCTCCCCGGCACCCTAGGTACCTCCAGGTACTTCTCCATCATGTAATAAACAGGTGCCTGCTGGTGGTACTAGTGCATGGAGGCCATGGCACATGCTCTGGAGATGCACAGACAACCTCTCAGTCACTGGGACCAAGAGCGGGGTAGATACTCCCCTGAGGCAGGGGGAAGAGACAGCTATGCTACACCTAAAGGAGCACGGGGCCCTCAGGCCTGCCCCAAGGATGGAACAGCCATCTGTCTGGTTACAGCACTGTGTAACCACAGGGAAAGGGGAGGGCTAAGCCAGAGGCAGGACCTTGCGGTTGTCTGGAGTCCCTCCTAAGGGCAACAGGGGAAGGCTTTCAGCAGGAGGCACCGGATCTGTACTTTCTAGGGGAATGGACTGGGGGTGGGAGACAGGGGGAGGCAGGCGCAGTGAGGGAGACGTGGCATCATGCCAGGAAGATTTCCAACTGGCAGCACTAGGGCAGTGATGAATTGGTAGAAGAATGTGGTCAGAGAAATCTAGAAGGATTTCTCCTTCAATCAAACTGTCACAGAGGATCACGAGGGTTAAACGGGCTGACACAGCCAGTCCCCATACAAGGCTGCGATGACCTCAATTCTCTCATCTGTGTTACCAGGGGAGAGACAGGTGACAGGAAGTAGGCCTGGGCAATGGGAAGGACATTTTCGAAAGTCAGAAAGTCATGCCTGTCAGCTTGTTCACTCTCCTGGGTCTCATCCAGCTACACATCTAAAGGGAAAACATGGCATGTGGCCAGGACTGTTTTCTTTTTCAAATCTGCGTCACCTGAGAAACGGTCTCTGTTTTGCTGAGATGGAAACAAAGGCAGAGCGGAAACCCAGGCCACCCAAGCAGTCCAGGGCAGCAGGACCGGGTGACCTGGACATGGAGACCGGGTGCTGGATTATTTAAGAGTCAGATTATGTCTCCCTGCTTGGCATCCCCCTTACGGTGCCCCTGCTGGCTCTCCGCCTCTGGAAGGCACCCTGGCTGCTCCAGGGTTTGTGTGGGGGTGTGATCTAGAGCTGTGGAGGTGTCCTCCCTCGGTGGCCCTCCCTTGGTGCGGGTGAGGAGCTCGCAGGCCCAGAAATGCACAAGACCAACAAGCTCGCGCCACACTGGACCGCTCTCCAGGGGTGAAGGACACTCAGGGTGAAGGACGGGGCTTCCTAAAGGACACTTTGCCCTAGGTGGAGAGGGACCAGGAACTCTGTGGGCCTGCCTGGAGTCTGTGGGAGTCCATTTCCTCCTGACCCCCTGGTCCCCAAGGCCAAAGAGAAAAAGCCCAGATACCCATCCACCTAGCAGTGAGGATGGCAGCTCCCACCAGCCCCAGTGACCAGGGCCAAGTCCTGCAGGAGGTGTCCCCCAGACCAACACTGCGGCTCTTGCTAGTTCCACTTCACTGAGGAGAAGAGGGGGCTGAAGAAGCGAGCAGTCAGGTGGCTAGCTGGGAAGCCCAGACGGCCAGCAGCTGGGCTCTAGTCCGCCAGCGAGCTCCAGGTGCCTGTGGCTCACACTGAAGCACTCACTCCAACAAGAACATTTGAGAATGGCTCCAACAACTACCAAACCCCACACAATATTGCCCTCTTGAAACCGGAACCAAGCTCCCCCATGAGACCTGGATCTGGCCACGCACCCATCACCTCTCAGGGAATCAGAGGCCTGGCTTAGGTTTCGGCCCACCTGGCCTAGAATTCAGGTTCTACCACTTAACTGGTGATGAGATCCCTTAACTGGTTCAGGGACCCCTGGAGACTCGGCTCCTGCCCTCTGAGGAAGGCAGCAGCCACATGCAGGCCACTGAGGGATCGCACCCAACACCTGGACAGCACCAAGGGTTGTGGCCTGGGAGTTCTTGTTCCTGCTCTTCCTTCCTTAACATTATCCTCATGGCAGGCGATGGACAGGCTGGGCCTGGGCCCACACATTAGTATACGAAACCTACAGCGCGTCTAATGTTTTAGCTTCTGTCCCAGTTCAATGCTTGTTGGCCTACCTCATACACCGCCTTCCCCAGCATCTTGCCCACAAACTCAAAGAGCTGCAGGTAATTCTCATGAATGTAGGACGTGGGTGAGGGGTAGAGTCTCTCGTCTCCACTGGTTGTCTGCAAGGCAAAAGGATGGGCAGAGGGGTTAAACACCTTGGAACAAGCCCACTCTGTCCTTCACTTCCCACGTCACCTTGAATTTAGCTGCCATCAAGCCTGCTCTTGCTCCCCTTAAATACCTTGAACAGATTGAGCGCTGGGTCGAACACCCTCTTGATGATTTCTTCCAAGAACTCCTTGAAAACGCCATCTTGATCAATGCCTGCCTCATCCACCCCAAGGTCATTGACAAATTTCACGCGAATCACACCCTTCATGGCATGCTGGGAAAGCTGCCGAAGCTGCTCGTAGCCATCCTGCCAAAGGCATAATTACAACAGTTAGGAAGACCAGGTCTTTTCAAAACATAGGGCTCCCCTCGAAGGCTCCATGGACGCCTTCCCTATGTGGCTCCAAGTGCAAGTCAGGACGCGGGTGCACAGACGAGCAGCTCACGCCTGCTTTCAGCACAAGCTAGAGAGGAAGATACATTGGGGAATGTGACTACTGTTCTTGGCAAGGGAACAATGCCCACGGAGGACACTGCACAGCAAGGTGGGGGATTAGATAAGTCATGACAAGCTCTAGGTCATCAGAGAACGGATGGGAGGAATGCCTCTCCTTCGGAATGCTAAGAACAGCTTTCAGCTCGTAAAAAGAGGAGAACAGCCAGCCAATCAATCCACCAAGCCTACAGATATCTGAAAGATAGAAAAGCAAAGACCCCTCCAGCCTTGGCTCCTGCTACCTTTCCTTGGATGGGGAAAGGCACCATGGCCATGCGGAGGAGTGCAGACAATGGGAGCCCAGAAGCATCTCAGCAGCAATGGCACGACTGGCCCCTGTCTCGCAATCGCTTTCCCCGGGCAGCAGAGCAGACAGGTGGAGGAGCCACGGCCACAGCAGGGAGGTGGAGGGGCAGTAGCCACGGGGGCCTGGCCTTGGGCAGGAGCAGGGGTGGGGGGGGTCTCAGGCCCCTCGCTTCCTCATGCTCACAGTCAGCTCTCTCCAGGCACCCTTACTCTCTCCCGCCCAGAACCCTGGGGCAAATGCAGAGCTGCTTGGTGTAGGGGCCCTGCCAGCTTCTGAGTCTGTCACCTAATGTGTTCTTGGCATGCGTGGGGCTCATAAGCAGAGTGGCGATGATAAAAAACCACGTGGGGCAGGAGGGACAGGGCGTAACTGGCGGCCCCTGGCTGGGGGAGCGATGCCTTTACCTAGCACCACCCAAGCTGCAGATCAAGTGCAATGTTAAGACCGCCCCAGATTCCTCCCTGTCCCACAGGCAGAGCCCTCAGACCTTTGGTGAACTTGAGAGGGACTGTTGCCCAAGTCCCTTCACCTGCCAAGTCTGGCCCTTGTCACAAGGCAGACATGGCCAGTCTGGCCAGACCTGTCTCAGGGGTCTTGCTGCCCTGAGGGTCACGTTTCCCTTCGCTCATCCAGCGATCCAAAAGAGCACCCTGTAACTGCCGGCTTTGTGGAGGGAGGGCCCCCAAGGTAGCACATCAGGAGGAAACCACCCTGGAAGCGCCCCAGGTCACTGAGGGAACAGGGGGTATGTTTTTGAATGCACAGCCTGAACAGACTTTCTCTGCACATGGACTGCGAGACTGCCAGATGAAAAGAAGGGAGGACAGGAAGTCACATGCAGATGCTGGGGCACTTGAAGTGTCCCACTTAAACTTAAGGGTTACCGTGCACCAAGTCAAGGACAGACAAAGAGCATGGTATTCCCGCCGCAGGACTCCTTCATGCTGCTCCAGAACGAGGCCCCTTAATGCATGGGCTGAGTTGTTTGAGATTACTTGGATTAGACTCGATGATCTGCCTGGAAGTCCTCATGAACACATGGGGGAGGGGAAAGGGTTGGGGGAGTGCCCAGGCAACACCTGCTGGACTCTAGCTAGAGCTCTGCTGCACTGTCAGCCCCACGTCAGCCACCTCTTTGGAGAGCTACAGAGGCATCCACCAGCTGACCCCTGACACAGACCCTGTAGCACCCACTACCATTGGCACCAGCACCAGCACCACATGTGCCGGTTTTACTGCACCCGGCGGGAAGGTGAGTGGGAGTATGCATGACTCCTTCCCATTGCATCTCAGTAACCAGGAGACGGGAGACTTTACTACCAGGCTGGGCCTGTCTCAGATACCTGAGTGACCTTGACCTTGAGAGTCTGAATTTCTCTGATCTGAGTTCTGCCTTTGACAGCAGAGCGCTGGGCTACTCTTTCCTTTTGATATGTTGGCGTGCCAGTCCCAATACACCCTCCCCTCTGTGAGAGGCAGCCTTCCTGCAGGGTCTGAAACTAACACATGGTAGCCTGAAGCACCACCTATAACAGAACCATAAAAAGAGGCAACACAGTAGAAGCCCAGACTCTCTTGTCAGTCTACTGCCAGCCTTTGAATGCCCCCTTGTGTCCAAATTAAGGAAAGGCCACTGAGTTCTGTGTTCTAATAACCAGGCCATCAGCTCGTGACAAGTGGTGGTGTCACAGAACACAATCTAAATACGCCGGCCAATTTCATGATGCGATATAGGCTGATGGCAAGTAAAGAGGAAAATGGACTTTGCCTGAAATCCCAGACAGACATTCCTCCTTCGAAGTCCCTGTGTTTATAAAAGTCGACCCAGGTCACAGGCTGACAAGCGGACTTCCAACACACAATGGCCCTCGAGGAGGGAAGAGGGGAGTCTCTACTCTCAGGAGACAGCACCGTCCCTAGCACCCAGACCCCTCAGGCCAGTGCTGGCCACAGCTGGGAGGGCAGGGTAGGTGGTAGGACCGAGGACTTTAAGGGACAGGAAAGGTACTGACAGGTCTGATGAGGAAAGTGCTGGAGAAAGGAGTTTCTACAACACAGTTGGGCCTTGGAGTAAAAGCAGAGGCTGCAAAGTGGTGGCCCCGAGGCTGAACTCAGTGGAAGACGTGTTATCTGACCTTCCAGATGTTTCATGAAATTTCACAAATTCACAACACAAAAGAGCTGGGGTTTCACATAAAGTCCTGAACTCTGGCCTCCTCTTAAAGCAGAGCCTCATGGAGCCATGTCTCCACCTAGCACAGTCAGGTGGAGCTGGCTGGAGGGGCCTCTCTTCAGGAGGGGCTGGGGCATGTGGTTGTCACCTGCTGGCTCCTCTCTACGGCTCCCAAGACACAGGCTTGGCAGCAGGTGTTATTTATCAACCCCATCATGAGCTGGCTCTGAGTTCTCTAGACCAAGGCTTGTGAGAAAAGGGAGAGAAAGCAAAGACTATTCGTATTTGGTTAGCATGCAAGCCAGATGTCAGTCTGACTCATTCCCATGACCTGCAAGGTCCCTGTAGACACTTAAGTCTCTTATCTCCACTTTGAGGAATGTCAAACATATTGTCTGTTTACCACAGGCTGCCTTTCCCTGGGGAGCTTGGTTCAATCATTGGTGGGCAGGGGACCGAAAGGAACTCTCCAGGAAGGAGTGTGACTGCCCCAAGGAAGGAGAGGAAAATGAGTGGGCAGGAGGAGCTGTTGCTGCTGCCATTTGCTGGTGGTAGGCAATGGTCATGCTGTTGGGGACCCTGTGACTGCCCTGCACTGCGGAAGGAGCTGGCAAGGCACCATTCTGGAGTGTGAGGAAGGGGCTGCCGGGCAAGCCCAGATAGGCAGACAGACTAGGCCACACATCCCCGGGGGACTTGGGGTTCAATCACCAGCTCCACGGTGGCAGGGTTGGTGTACACGAGGGACTATATGGCGCGACAGCGCAGACACTGTGAGCCGTATACTCAGGACAGTGTTCCAAGGCAGAAGGCAGTCAGGGTCTCGTTTCAACAAAACCATTACATGGAGACACTCTTGTCGCCCGGTGGTGAACTGTTCTGAGGGCAGGCACCTACTTCTAATGACATGAAGTCACTCCAGGGTGATGACCCTGGGTACCAGTGGGCCACTTGACCATACCCATAAGACTGTGTCTATGGAAAGCTTACAGCTTGGCGATGAATGAGGACGGCTCCGGAAATCAACACCTCCGCCTCTGCTCACATCACAGCTGGGGGTCTGGGCAAAGTGCCTGTTGGGACAAATGGGGTCTGCACCGATACAGAATGTCTGAGTGTGGCAGTTCCTGTCTTTATTTCAAAGAGGCATGAGGGGCCTGATGCTCCAGCCCAGGAAGCCGTGAGGAAAGAGAAACATTTGGCAGTGGGCCCCAGCGCTGAGGACATGTTAAATGCAGTAGTTTTCGGGAAACATTGTTCCCTGTCCTGCTCCCAGGGATTTGAGTTCAGTGATGATCATTAGATCAGGAGTGACAAGAACAGTTCAGAGGCAACAGATGTCCCAGGAGAAATCCTACACTTCGCAGGGCACACTGTGGTGGGACAGGCTTCTCACCTCCAACATCCGGGACCGACGGATAGTAATGTGAGTGACATGAGGGGAGGCGGAGCTGGTCTCCACAAGCCCCAGTTTCTCCTTCTCCTTGGTAACCATGTTTCGGAACAGTAGAACTCTCTGAAATGAGCAAAGGAGAGATCAGAAACAGGGTCAGCGACTGATGGTTCTCTGAAACACACCACACAAAACCCAGTGACGCTGAAGTCACAGAGGCAACCAGAATGGGACACCTTGTAGGATCAGCAAACATCCCCAAAACAGCCCTGGGAATCAGAACTGTAGCTGAATGGAGGCCAAGGAAGAAATGCTCCAGAAAGAGTGGCCTGGCTGTTGCTGGTGTCCAGTTAAGAACAGTCCAGGAGAAAATCGTTGTCGTTCTGTCAATAAGCTGCTGTAAAAAGCTGGTGGCAAGACACGCTGCAGATGCTGCTTCCACAGTCGTGCCTGCTCTAAAGGAAATCAATATTATGAATCTAAAAAACAGAAACAGTTCAAAGATCTTTTTTTTCCCCTGTCAGAAATTTTAAAAATGATCCTACAGTATAAAGGTGCCTGACCTTTTTATCGGCTCCTCTGTGCCCTCAAGCGCACCATCTTCCCACCAGCAATTTTTCTCAATTATTGTCTGAAAAGACTCCATTCTCAAGATCCTGAAAAGCCCCTTTCAGCCTTTTGTCCCACCCTGGGTTTGAGGATCACTGCTAGAATGTCACTCAAACAACAGCAGCAGAATGAATGAACAAATAAATCCCAACTACGGCGTGTTTATTTTTAAATGGGAAGCACAACGAAAGCCAAGAGCTCTGTGAAACACACACAGGACTAGCAATCCAGCACCAGCACCAGCGGAGGGCTAGCGAGGTGCAAGGGGGCTGGTTCTTTTTCAATCACCTTTGCATTAACTCCGTAAGCAAATACAGCTGGAACACAGCAACTGATGCTGACGGCATCCTGACAAGGGCTGTATTCCTATGAAGTTTGGTGCAGAGGCTGCTTTACAAGCCGTGACACAAAAGGGAATTTTTCTGCATTGTCTCTAAAGCTCTTGTGGCCCAGGGCAATGCCAAAGGAAGCGCAGGACTGAGGAGCAGCGGGGGCCCCCTCGGCTCTCCCTCCACCGCTGGGGAACAGGAAACTTTCAGGAATAGGTATCTGAATTGTGGGGTTGCATGCAGGGCGAGTACGTGACTGAGGGATGACATTGCATGGAGTACGAGGCCGAAGACAAGGCTCATGTCCAAGTTAAAGTGACACAAGCAGCACCGCCTCATGTGGTGCCCACACACTCGGCGCTCCTGCTCCTGCTCCACAGCCGTGAATCTCCCGGGAGGCCCAGGGCACCCTGGCCCACTGCCTGTTGCTGCAGTTCAGCAGCAGAGTCCACTGGACACCAGTGTCTGGGGCTGGATGTGGACACAGTGGCTCAGGTGCTGTGTATGGAGCCCGACTCCAGAGAACCGGACTAGACCCAGCTGGTGAAGGGCTTGAAACCAGCCGGTGGGGCCAGCGAGAGAAGGGAAGGCTATGACCCTGGCACACAGCACCCCAGATGGCAGGCAGAGTCGCCTGCAAATCTCAGACCAGCGATGCTGCTTCTCATGGCTGCTCAAGTGCCAGAGAGCAGACGCCACAGAGAAGCATCGGCTTAAGGAGAGGAAGGATGCCTCGCTGGTGGGAGCGCTAAGCAGGGCAAGGCTGTCTCTCAAAGCCTTGAGTTCTGCTGAGACAAGTTCAGGGGTACTGCTGAAGGGGCTCCCTCACAGAGGGCACTTTGAGCTACGTCATCTCCATGGGTCCTCTGTTTCTGAGAGGCTCTGCCATCAAGGGTCGTGAGAATTTAAGTGGCCGCCTTCACTTGTGAATCGCTGCTTAGAGGCTAAAGAATGGGACCATGAGTAAACGTGAAGGTCACAGAAACCTCGGAGCAGTGAGAAGTAAGCAAGCATCTCTGAAGAGATTTAACTCAGATAAATGTAATCTATGCTCTTTCCTAGAGACATCTGTTCTGTAAAAAAGAGAGGAAGGAAAGGGCACATCTAGATTCTGCGGGGCGGTGCTGCACTGAGGGAGCACAGCACCGTCGGGAATGCAACACTACATACTAGGGGCACAAGCAATGCTTCGCTTTCCAGAGGCTCTTGCCACAGTACCTGGCCCTTCCCAAGTCCCTCACATCACTGGGTGGGTAAGTGGGAGCGAGAGGGTGGCACCATCTCCTTGGCTCCTTTCTGATTCCATCTCTCCTTGTGTTGGCCTGGCCCTTCAAGGGCAGTCCTTCAGGCCTCAGCCCCCGGGTCTTCCCAGTCTGTCTGCCCATGGCTGTGAGTCAGCAAGGCAATCTGGGTGTTGCCCAGGCAGACTACCTCCAGCCCCACTCTCGCTCCTGAGTTCCAGGACCATGCGACCATTGGGTCAGGCTGCCGAAGACACCTCACGTGCTACCTGCCCAAAGCTGGCCTCCACTCCCCTTCCAGACCTGCTCTTGGCGTAGTCCTACCTCATGAATGGTTCTCCCAATAAGCAGGTGCCTGAGCATCATCATCACTGAGTTCCTGCCTGCCTTCCCACCTGCATGTATCACTGCCAAAGCCCAAAGGTGCCTCTTTAAAAGTCTCTTGGCTTTCTCCTCTTTGCACTCCTGTGGCCCTCCTCAAGTCCAGGTGAGATGGCCACCACACCCTCGGTCTCTGGTCTGTCCTCCACACCATGGCCAGAGGGGCTTCCTAAAGTGTGGCTCTGGCCAGGCCTCAAAGCTCTGCTGAAACCGTCTAATGGCTTCAGACGGAATCCAGGCTCTGTTCCTTGGTTTATGAGGCCCTTCCTGCTCCAGCGCCTGCAACCCTCCGCTTTGCTGCTTCACGTTCTCCTTCATGTTCTCCCCAGTCAGACTATGTCTGGTTCTCTCACCCCAGGCCTTCACACACAGCTGCTCTCCTGACCTCTCCCGACTCCAGCAGACCCAGCTCACCAAGCTCCACAGAGCAAGGCTCAGCTGCTGTTACATCTGCTGCACACTGATCTCATTTACTCAGACGGTCTGGAACCATGCAGCGGTACAGAGACACGCAAGGAATCCCGTCCTACTCACGTTTTTGTGAGGAATGACGTGAGGGATGTACTGCAGGATCAGCTGCGCCCGTTTTCGATCCTTGTCCAGCTCTTGGAAGAGCACGCTTGGTTTGAGATCTCTTAAAAGGAAAGACATGGGTTTGGGATCATTTAAACGAGAAAGCCATTCCCTAGTGTGGGGTTGGCTAACCATAGCCTGGGACTACATCCAGCCTGCTGCTCTCTGTGAAGACGCTTCCAGTGACCACGCTCACCCACGTAAGTGCTGTGTCTGGCTGCAAATGACAGGGAGGAGCAGTTGCACCGAGACTGGCGGGCAGAGCCTAGAATGTTTACTGTCTGCTCCTGATGCAGAAGTTTGCCAGGCCTGCACTAGAGCCACAGCTCTAAGAGTTACCTTGGACACACCACAGATAAAAACCAGACAGGATTTTGTGTTTAGCTGCGAGAAGATTCCTCCCACCCCTAAAAACAACCCGCTGGCAGTTTTCACCTTGCTGATAGAAACTGCCATCGCACTATCATAACCTATTGCTCAGTTCAGCTGAAAGAATGTTTCTGCCCAGTTTGAGTAAGAAACATGAACAGATATGAACTGCTTCTGTAGCCATGAATGTGCCTTGGTCATCTCTGGTGCACACATGTCCTAGCAGAAGCAACTGCCAGGTGAGCAGTCTTGACAGGCGGTTCACTGAGACAGGGTGGAGGAGCGAGCGAGTTTCTCTCTGGTCTGAACATGAATGCTGAGCACTTGGGTGGCTCCCTTTCAGTTCTTTTTTTTTTTTTTTTTAAACTAGTTCTCGCTATTTTTGCCTGCAGAACTACAGGCTCACATGCCCAGGGTACCACAGACTCAAGCAAACCCCAGCCTCAGCTTCCCAGGTAGCTGGGATTACAGGCGCTTGCTTGTAATAGCAGGCCACACCCAGCTACATTTTTTTGGAACTAGGTCTCGCTATGTGCCCCAGGTGGGACTCAAACCACAATCCCTGGCCCCAGCTGCAACTTCCTAGGCTGCTATTTACAGGCATGCACCACCATGCCCAGTCTTGGGGCTCTTTCAGCCTGTGGGGAAACAGAGTGGCCCAGGCCCTTTCCTTTTCCTACCACTAGACTCTATAGCTACCTGCAGCCTTGCTTTCTTCCCAGGTTTTATTGCCCATGTGTTATCATGTTATCATGTACAAAAAGTGCTTCAGAATACAAGCACAGGGCATACATCATCCCCAGGACCAAGAGGAATGAGCATGGGCACATGTGCCTATGATTACAGGCACCCAGGGAAGGGTCAGGAATGCACAGGGAATGCACACTAGAAGAACCTCTCAATGCCCTTAGAGATCATCACAATAGAGAGCATCATGAGAGAGAGAGAAGAGGAGCCAGAGAGAGAATGCAGAGATCAGGGGGGCTGGGGAGAGCTGCTGCCAGCCTCCCAGCATCACTGCTTGCTGGTCTGCTTGTATCTAGTCCTCGGCTTCAGCAGTAAAGACCCATCAAATCTACCAAGGGCTCCAAGATTCCTTATCTGTTTGCCCGAATCCATACAGCACCTGCCGGCCTAATGCCGGCCTACAGGACACAGCCCCACCCATCCCATGCTCACTTCCGCAGCCAGTGCTCCTCAGGGGCAAAGCGCCGGCGGCAGTCCCGCTCATAGAGCACCATCAGCCAGCCGTGGACAGACTGGAACAGTTCCAGGGTCTCGCCCTTGGCGTTCTCTGTAGGCAAAAAACCTGCAGTCACACTCTTGGAATGATCACAGCTGAGAGCACAGGGCAGTCTCTGTCTCCTTCCTCCCCTAGGTTCCGTCATGCGCTCCATCTCCCCCACTCTGAATGCGATATGGAACTGATGGAATTAAAAGGAGCCCTAGGTATGCTCTGAGCATCTGCAGGAGCTTAGTGTCTCCTCGACATGGTCTCACTGCCTCCAGCCAGCATCATCCAAGTTCCCTGTAATCTAAGGAACGTGGTGCGGAGAAGCGGGAAACATTTCTGGAGCTGAACTCTGTGTGAAATGTGACCTGGCACACAGTTTATCTTCATGGAAATCAATTCAAAGATTCAAAAGGAGACTCAGGGCAAAAGTAATCCTCATTAATAACCCTTCACATATAAATGCAAATCTTGAAGGACCTGGGTGAGTGAGGCTTCTAATAACCACATGACTACCTCGAGCAATGAGTGACGAAATAAGACACTTGATTATGTGACCTGACTGTGCCTTTTCAGTTAACTTTTGAATATAGTGAAGCTGAGGATCAGCTGCTACAGACCCTTAACCAAGGGTTAATATCTCTACCGTACCTACGATTCCATCCCAGATCATCTTAAACACAAAGGAGTTCAGAAAAGAGGAGATGGTGATCAGCTCTTCCAGTTTGAATGAAATCTGCTCTTCATAAACTTCGATGTCATCAAGGATCCTAAAACAGAAAATTAGCCATGGTTTCACATGGGGGTGGGCGGCGGTTAATGAGATCTGTACCTCTTATTAGATAAACCTAAGGTGGAAAAACAGGCTCTAGCTTTTAGGTTCAATTCACAGGTAAAATGACAGGTTGTTGAGAACCATAATCATCTGGGAGGTGCTACAGACAGAACAGCCCTGGCCACTGCTGGCCTCTATATCACTTGGTGATGTGAGCACGGGGCCTTGCACACTGCTCTCTCCACTTTCTACTTCCTTGGAATTGTTCACAGTAAAAAGTTTTAAAAAAATACAATCAAGAAAGAGAAAAAAAAAGCTCTATTCTATCTTTCTTATTTGAAAGGATCTGACTGTGATACTTGTTGACTTATGCCTGAATACCAGGCATTGTGGCTGAGAGCCTGGGTCTGCTGAGGGGAGCTGTGGAATCTTACTCTCCATCTCTGATGCACACTAATGGTCTTCCTAGGTGCTCAGTATGTATCTGTGAATTGATAAAATATCTGAAAGAACAAATGACTGAGTGACTCGTTCCAGATACAGCTCCACTCATTTCAGAGCTCTACTCAGCCTTGGGGCCAGGATGGAGTCTTCCCCGGCAGGTACAGACCTGACCTCATCTCCAGCTGACCATGAGCCCCTTCTGCCATGATTCTTACCCAATCTGCCACCCCCCCCCTGCCTGATTCCCTCTTGCCATGTCTGACCACTGTTTAAGGTCAATGCTGTCTTATAATTCTTCACCAACTTGGGGGGGAAAGTGGAATGAACGAATACCAAATACTTAAGAAGAAAATAAGCTTACAGAGCAAAGGAATGAATGGGACTAAGATCTGTTAACTTCCACTCTGTGCCAGGTACTGTACCAAGTACCTTTCTTGTTTATTCCCTACTAGACTGGCAAACTAACTGGAACCCGAGGCTTACAGAAAGTAAACAACGTGTCCAAGCCAGCTTCATAAAGTTGGTAAGAATAGTCGTCTTGAGTTCTTTCTGTGGGCCAAAATCAGTGCCCTGAGAAATCTGTGGGCATTAGCTCCTCTAATACTACCATGTGACTAAGAGGACAGTCCTATTGTCACTCTAGTCTCTAGATGAGGAAACTGAGGCTCAGAGAGGTGGAGGCCCTTGTCCCCTTGTCCAGGGTGTCTTAGTAAGTGGCTGAGCCAAATTTTACCCTGATTCTCCAACTCTGGAATTTTTCATCAAACTACCGAGCACAGGAAATAAATGGTCATTTGAATCCAGCTCCAGGAGATTCCAAAGCCCACTCTTGATGGTAAGGACACAATTCCCCTGAAAGTACAGCTAACAACTACTGAACCCCTATTATAAGCTATCTATGTATGTCATAGATGTTTTCTTATCTAATTCTTCTCAAGGCCGTGCCACATAGGCCCCTCCCCACCGCAGGAACCTACGTGACAAGGTGCCGGGAGCAGTCACAGAACAGCATCAGCATGGCCAAGAGCTGCTTGGAGTCCTCGGTGTCATTGTTGAGGCACTCCAAGAAGAGCTTTAACCCTCCGTGGGGCCCCAGCTCACAGATAAATGCCCAGAGCTTGGGTAGCAGGTCATCAAGGTAAGTGAGACCTGGAAAGGAAAGAGAAATCCGAGCTTCAGGTGGGCTCCATCAGGTCCATTATTCCCCTCACCCCACCCCTGTGGCGGCAAACAAAATACTTTCCACCTATTAGTGTGAGAGAAGTTGGCAATTACTAAGAGAATCATTCTCACCATGAGAATGCCAAGAGCCAACATTTGTTGAATGGAAGCTGACTTGTGCCCGATACCAGTCTAAGAAACTCTGCATGCAACACCTCCTTCCCAACCTTGTGAAAGCCAATGTCAGCACCATTTTGTAAGTCAGGAAACTAAACCACAGAGAAAAAATTAGTCCCAGCCAGTTACCCAACCACTGTCAGACCCAAGAATAAAATTCAAATCTGACTGACTCAGAGTTTATGTTTTAAATCAGGAATCAGCAATTTTTTTCTGGAAAGGATGAGAGAATAATAGTGTTAGGCTTGGCTGGGCATGGCTACTCAATGCCACCACCGTAGATGAAAGACAACACGTGTAGGTGTGGCTGTGTGCCAAGAACACTTGATTTGCAAAAACAAACGGTGTGCTTTAAAGTATCTTGCCCGCTCACCCACATTCAGCAAGGATTTCACTGCATTTGCTCTATCTCTGTTGAAAACAGAAAAAGAGTGACTGCAACAGAGATACTCTTTAAGTGTTCACAAATATTTAACCCCGGATGAGGCAGAGGACATTTTAAGCTCATTCCTGATGGCAACAAGGCTTCACCTCAGCAGCTACACCACTGACTGATTTTAAATCCATTAATGTATCACTGACTTAAAGTCTGGCTTGGAAGTTCCTTGAGTCACCAAATATATAGGAAAGTATGTTCCTTAAATTATTCCTTAGAAAAGGGGAAGTCATTTAACATTTCAGCCTTTTAACAACTCTCCTTTTATAGGGCACCCTGGATTACTTATTTTGAGCAAAAACTAATCTGGGGGTGGGGTGGGCGCATAACTGATGCTCTTTGTGGGTGCTCAAGGGTGAACCAAAGGAATTATGAAGGTAGCAAAGAAATATAGCAGCCACTCAGGTATAATTCTGAAAAGTGTGACCTCACAAGGGCAAGGGTAACAGGTCATGGTATAAAATGCAGAAACTTCACTATTTAGACAGGTTACAGTAGTGATGTTGTGGAATCAAACACTCCCATGGGACGAAAGAAGAAAAGCAAGTTCCCTCACAGGTGCGTGGGCGCTCATGGTGTGGTGCAACATTCAACGGCAGAATCCTACATGCATCCACTGTGGCTGTGCCCACAGCATTGAGGGAGAAGCGAAGATGCCGTGTCCGCAGAGTCAGAGGGGTAGCACGTGGCCAGGCCACCCCATGCACACAGAGTGGG
>PVHY01012176.1:26737-45521 GCA_004024945.1 Uropsilus gracilis
GGGGGGGGGGGGGGGGAGATGCTTAAATTTGTGATCACCTTAAAAAAGCTGGACACTGACTGTAACCTCAAAATCTCACTCACTAGGTTTCCCAAACCCTTAGATGGACTGGGGTGCCCAGGATAGGTCTGGGCACCTTATTGTCTACCTCTTTAGTCTCTTCCCTGCCATCAGCGCAAGGTTGTACACCAACCACTGCTCAAGCTCCTCACCCTGTTCTCCCACCCCTATGTGCACTCATCTGTCTGCATCTCTGCTGACAGCCCAGCAGGTCCCATGTGCCCATGAGAGCCAGAATAGAGGTCTCCGTGCCCACAGTCATCCTACCCCCAGGCTGGTCATTCCCAACTCAGCAAAAGACATCAGTATCCACACAGTGTTTGGGACAAAAATCTGGCACCATTTTTGAGGCTTTTAGTCCTCACCCCCCCAAATCTATAAAACATACCATACACCCTCCTGCTTCCACTCCCATCACTGCATCAGCCCAGTAGTCTCCAAATAGGAATGATTTTGCCCCAAAGGGGCACCTGGCAATGTCGGTATTTGGTTAGTGCCACTGGGAAGCAGGTGGAGCCAGGTGCTACTGGCCTCTCTGGGTAGGGCGAGGGCTGCTGAACATTTCAGGGCGGGCAGAACGGCTTCCACGCGTGATCTCACCCAAAATGCCAACAGTCCAAAGCTGAGAGACCTTGTCAACACAGTCTCCTGTTATTTTCATTGTCACAGAAGCACATTCCGCATTAGCTTATTGTCTCCCCACTAGTAGAGGGTAATTCCTGCAGGAACACAGACCTGGACTTTCCTACCCACCTCAGTATCCTCAGAGCCTGCACACGCAGACACTCTCTAGGTATCTGGAGATGAATAAATATGTGTGAAAAAGCAGCAGCAACTTATGACATAGCCCTGTGTGAAACGCAAGGGGCGCCTAACCCTTTATGTAGGACACTGATTCAGGGTGTATAGATTTTTTTTTTGCCTTACAATCTCAGCTCATACTAGAGGCTCCTGCACAGCAAATGAATGCTGTACCCAATCCTGTACCCAATGCTGTGTCCACAGAGGGGCTTTCTCCCTCAGAGAGAAAAGGGACATGTGTGCCCTATCCATGCCATGAGATAATATGCAGCCAACGAGGATGAGGAATTCCTGATAGAGTGAAATCTTGTAAGTGATCCCAAGGAAGGGAAAGAGAAAACACTGAACTTCAGTCTCAACGCACACATTCAGGCACATGGCAGTCATCTCCAGACTATGTTTGTTTGTTTGTTTGTTTTTGAGACTAGGTTTTGCTATTTTCGCCCAAGGAACCACAGGCTCACGTTGCCCAGGGTACCACAGACTCAAGCAGTCCCCAGCCTCAGCTTCCCAGGTAGCTGGCATTACAGGCATGTGCCACCGCATCCAGCTATTTTTTTGGAACTAGGTCTCGCTACGTTGCCCTGAGTGAGACTCAAACCACAATCCCGGGTTCCGGCCGCGGTTCCTTAGGCTGCTGCTTACAGGCATGCGCCACCATGCCCAGCCTAGTATGGGATTAAGAGTAGTGTAAATTTTCTTTTTTCTGTTTCCTTGTCTTTTTAAAATGTTCTATTTAGGAAAAAAAAATAACCTTTCAAAGCAAACTGTAGGTGATTTGAAAATAAAGGTGAAGTTACAGGAAGAACTGGAAGTACTTGGTTGGATGAGGTTAATTTGAGCGATTTAAGTGACATTTAACCTGTGAGAGTGGCACAAAAACATCCTCCTTCAAAATCTATTTTCTGGGTCAAGGAAATCAGCAGAAAGGCTGCTAAACAAGAGGGCAGCCACTGGCGTGTTGGGACTCCAAACCTGTGAGGATGGACAGCCGGATCTGGGTGAGCGTGGTCAGTGCGGTCTGGTAGAGCACGCAGATGCTGCAGACCGTCTGCACCTCTGCTGAGTCCACGCGTTTCCCCCCAACAGGCCTGAGGATGTTCCGAACGGATGCCGACTTCTGAAACGCACGCTTCAGGAGATCTGGCAGTGGGGAAGAAGGAACACGTGAGCAAAAGTGGGGCCATCTGCCAGATTCCACCCTTACAGGGAAGAGTGTTTCAACAATGCATCAAGTGACAGCTGGCGCCAGCCAGTGGGGCTGCTGCTTTGAGTCATTTCTCTGGGGTAACGAGAATAGCAGTGGGCTCTTAGGGGAAACCCAGAGACCTCCTCCTTGGATGATCAGAAAATCTCTCAGAAGAAGCCAGGCATATGTGACTCTTACATGGGGTCCCTGTACTGTATCCCTGAACTTCAGCACCTATAAAGGGAAGAATCCCAAGGACTGTTAGGAGAAGAGGGACAAAGTTAAGGGGTCTGATTAAGTCCCAACTTTCTGTGCTTTTAAGCAGAAGTAGGAGCGTTCGTCTTCAGTTACTGGTATTTATTCTACTTTTGCTGTAAACCTTCCCATCTAGAGTTTTTTTTATTTTTGTTTGTTTTGAGACTGGGTCTCGCTATTTTTGCCCGTGGAACCGCAGGCTCTCGTTGCCTGGGGTACCACAGACTCAAGCAATCCCCAGCCTCAGCTTCCCAGGTAGCTGGGATTACAGGCGCATGCCACCAGGCCCAGCTATTTTTTTGGAACTAGGTCTCGCTACGGGTCCCAGGTGGGACTCAAACCGCGATCCCTAGCCCCGGCCGCTTCATAGGCTGAAGCTTATAGGCACGAGCCACCGTGCCCGGCCCCATCTAGAGTCTTTAAGCTTAGAATCACCAAGCCCACACTCACTGATGGTGTCCAGATGGAGCTTTGTAACTCACTAGCTGGCAGAGGAAAAGCCACCTGGACCTGGAAATCCGCCACAGGCAGGGAACTCCCCTGCCTGCATGTGGACAGCCTGCATGTCCCAGCCTTTCCTCAGAGTGGGCGACAAGACACCTTTGTGCCGTATACGGTACCGATCCTGCAACAGAGGTGCCAGCCAGCCGGTGACTCAGCAGCCCCTTTATGAGAAGTTATTATTAGAATCCAGAAAAAGCTCTATTTTCCCTAAGAAACACAGTTTTCTGTTAATGAGAAGAAAAATAAATGGGAAAATGCCTCTGCACTTTGGTTAGTAGAAAGTTCGAGCCAGATGGCAGTTCAGAGACAACCACAGTGGCCCAGTGGAGGATCTGCAGATGCTCTTCTCTATATACAACCTTGGTTTGATTCAGCTACACTTCCCTGGGCCTTGTTCCTACTGCTCTGACTTGTCCATCACACCTGCTAAGCATGAACTTGGTTTAAGCAGTCTTGCAATGTCTGTGGGAGAAGTTAGGGTCACACGAAGAGAGGGTGCAGCATCCCAAGAACCACCAGGATCGGCACTTCAGCCAAGGAAAGTGGGGGTGTCAGGCCTGCTCTGGCCACTCACTCTTCATGGGAAGCACGTTCTGTGGGGACGCTGGCTGCGCATGGGCTGGCTCTTGGTTCTCCAGCAGCTTCTTGCTGAGGATGTCACTGAAGAAGATCCGGATCAGAGGCACCCCCCACAGGAACTGCAGCTGTTTGGTGATCAAGGGCATTGACTCGTTAAGGCTAGGAGAGAGCGGGAGACCAGGTTGGTCAGTTCCATTTGCCAGGTGGTCAGGGAAAGCCTACTGGCTCCCAAAGGGCCCTTCCACTTGGAAGGGTAGCCAGGGCCAGCCACCCAACATGGCAAATACGATGATCCTAATCAAGTGGATGTGCAAGGTGCTAACTCTTGCTCTCTGCCATGCTTCCCAGACCCCCTGAGCTGGCCCCAGCACCAGTGACCTCCCCAGGTCCCCATGACACAGCTGGCCCCCAGACACTTCCTGCCTGTTTCCAGTTTTTTAGTTTCATCCATCCCGCCTACCCACCAGCTGACGAAAGCCATCTTGTCCCTGCTCTGCCATCCTCCTGCACACAGCCGCAGGCCTGCTCTGTGGGTCTCTCCCGCTCACCAGCCCTCTAGATCCCTTGTGCTAGTGATCCTCTCATCACTCAGTGTTGCAGCCCCTGCAGCAGACTCACTCCTGAAATCCACCACCATCATGTCCCTGCTCGAGACCCTCAAGTGGCCCCTCCCTCCTTCTAGCACACAGGTCATAGCCACAGAGGTCCAGCAGCAGGCCCTGACCGTACACAGTCTCATTCAATCCTCTGAGACAAGCTTATCAGAGGGACTTTGGAAAGTATCCCCACACTCCAAATGGGAAGCGAGGCAAAAGGACTTGTCAAAGTGCCTCAGAGAGGGCAGTGGAGCTGAAAGCAGGTTCCTGCTTGCGCTGTTCTACCCACTCTACTCCAGAACCCCCCTCCTGACACCCTCACCCCAACCTCTGCAGGCTGGGGCAGGCTGCCCTCTGCTCAGGAGTCTTTTAATAGGACGTCACTCAGGTCGGAGGAAGAAGAAGTCGAGGGATTTCTTTCTCTGGCCCTTAATTTGCTGCCTCAAGGGTACCTGTCAGGACCTGGTCCAGGCACATATCTGAATGGGAAAATGGCTGGCTGGGCTTTACAGCCAACTTGGCTCCACTTCATCACAGCCCAGGGTACATGCTTTGTTTTCAAACTCGGGATACTGACTTAATCAGCCCCTTCTGGCTCAGTGTTGTTAATAGTCTTGAGGTCTTAGTTAAAATTCATATCTCATCTCTTGAAAGGATCAGGGATGATTTTTTTTTGAATCGTTTTTCTTTCAGTATCTATAAAATATGACAGTATAGGCAGTTCATAAAAGTGATAGTAAAAAAGAAAAGATAATGTTGATAGAGATTCATAATTTACTAAACAAAAAAATGACAATATAAAACAGCTCATATTTGTGAAGCTAAACTGCTGCTATTTAGAGGGAAAATACAGAATGGCTTACACAGGTGGCCACTGGGTCGTAGGATGCTGCAGTTTTTGCTCTATTAGTCTTAATCATATTTTATACAATGAGTCTGTGTTCTTTGTAGTAAGAAACCAAACAGTAGAGTGAGGAAGAGGAGGAGGAAGAGGAAGAAGAGGAGGAAGAGAAGGGGTAAAGAGGCAGGACAGGGGACGGTTTGCTCTGGGACTCACCCATAGTCCACGGATTGGGAGAACCAGCCAAGGACGGGGTGCCAGTGGGTCAGGTTGGACTTTTTCTGGGACACGTACTTCTGACAGTAGCACAGCATCTGGGTAAGCAAGCTCACAAACCCGGCCGTCTCCTCCTCCAGCACCCTGGGACTGAGGGAGCCCAGGGACAGAAGATTGCCTACAAAGAAAGAAGGCCAAGTGTGATGGACCAGACAGACACACTCAGTCCCCTCCCAGTCTGCCCTTGGCCTGTGGCTCAGGCCGCGGGTCGTGCGCTGGGAGAAACTCCATGTGGGGAGGTGCCTGTTGGTGCTTAGAGTGGCTGTGACACAAGGGTAGAAAACAGGAGACTCGGTCTCACATCCTGGCCCTGCCACAGACGAGCTGTGACTCACGCCCCCTCGAATGCCCGCTCTACTAGAGTGAGGCTGGAGTGGTGACCCCACACCCGATATGAGAATGCTAGGAAGTGACACGCAGCTTGTCAGGCACCCAGAGCTGTGTGACTCTTAGCTAGCATCACACTGACACTGAACATTATTATCTGAACATTCTGGGAAATCACTGGCATTCAATGTTCACCAAAGTTATTTAATATTCTTTTTTTTTTTTTTTTTTTGAGATTAGGTCACGCTATTTTTGCCCGTGGAACCACAGGTTCACGTTGCCTGTGGTACCATGGACTCAAGAGATCCCCAGCCTCAGCTTCCCAGGTATCTGGGATTACAGGCGCGCACCACCATGCCCAGCTATTTTTTTTTTTTTGGAACAAGGTCTCCCTAGGTTGCCCTGAGCAGGACTCGAACCGTGATCCCCAGTTCCAGCTGTGGCTTCCTAGACTGCCGCTTACAGGCATGTGCCACCATTCTCAGATATTTAATATTCTTTACATGAGGACTTTTACCACAGACTCCCCTTAAAGTTAGCCCAGAGAACATTTATCTACTTAAAATTAATTTCTTCTTACTAGGCATGAGACGTATAGCCACTGCTTTCAGAAGCTTTTATCTACAAACTTTTTTCTACCTACACTGAAAACATTGTAAAACGATGAAGCAGGCCTTACTCAAACACGTTCTCTTTTTTTTTGAGACTAGATCTCGCTATGTTGCCTGGGGTAGTCTCGAGCCCACAAACTCAAGTGATCCTAGGCCTCTTGCCTCCCAGAGCTTGGACTATAGGCATGTGCCACCATGCCCAGCTATGGCCTTCTCTTTCTTAAAGTGACAATTTTTTATACAACACGGCACGTTTTCCTTTTTCCTTTAACTGCCAGGAAGCTAAGGGCTGGTATTTAACATTCATTTAGTCATTCAAGTAGTTAGTATATATATATATCTCAGATGATTTTCTATATTACACTGCTCTTTAAACTGTCTATCTTGATACCTGGTTTTTATTGTAAGAGTCATGCAATCATTACTAAATTTAAAAATTAAATCAAGCAGGCAAGGCTGGGAGGCTTGAATGGATGGGGCAAAAAAAAAGAAAGAAAAAGTGGATGATCTATTAAGGTGATGATCCCTTATGCAGATTCAGATCATCAGTCAGGACCCAGGCAAGACTAGAGTGTAAAGAGAGCCGTAGGACCCTCACTCTGGGCAGCAGGCCTCTCCTGTCTTGCCTGATGCTTCCTTTAGCAGAGTTTTCAATATATCCGCCTCTTCTGTTCTTCACTCTGTCTCTGCTGAATTCTTTCATCCCTGAGCTACTAGGCCATACCCAATTCTCCACATGACAGTAAGCACTTCCAGTGTTTACTCGTGATCTCCTAAACGTGAAAGTGAAACACTTGGGTTTTCCCCAATGACAGAGATTCCAGTTGCAGACACTCACCCATCAGACAGAGGGTATGGCATCCTTCTAAACTTTCACACACGTCACGGCATCGATCTTCGTTTCTCAGAAACGTGATGAACTTACGAAACATGTCATGAGATTCTAAAACAGTGAGGCGCTGCAAGGTAGAAAAAACTATTAAAGCAGAAGCTGACAGGAAGAATTTCCCACTGAGCATAAACCTGATCACCTGCAGAACACGCCCTTATTGCCAAATGTACAAGTGACCACTAAGAAGAAATGGACAAAGACGAGATGGTATTTCCCCGGAATGTTAATGAAATGTGTCCACAGTGGCTACTGATTTGGAAGAGAGATTTAGAAGAGGTAGAAATGAACAGAGAAAGCATTTTCTAATTTATCTAAGAAGAAAAGCAAATGGAACTGATCTTGGGGAGGGGGGGATTCAGAATCCACTTACCTCAGGGGTCACCGTGCTGAGATGAGTCATAAGAGCAGGCACGGACATGATGTGGATGAGAAAGGGTCGCATCAGATTGTCTGAAAATTGTGCAGCAATCACAGGGCTAAACACAGAGAGAACGCCTTATTCAGACAGGCATGTGGGGGAGCCTAGAACAAAAGAATAACCCTACCAGCACTGCTTACATCCCTTGAAATGTGGTGTCACAGGCCCTCTAACCAAACTTAAAGCTGCAAATGGGACATCTGCTAGGGGACAGGGGAGGACAGTTCAGTCAGGAGATGCAGTGAATAAGAGTCAATGTTGCAGTTTTATTGACAGGCGAGAATGAATAGTCACACATAACAGACTTTTTAAAAAGCAGCATAAAAACTATACACATGGGGGCCAGACAAAGTATGAGTAGGAGGGAGGAAAGGGATTTCTTCTGCTGGACTGCTGCTGAGCTAGGCTGGTGCTCCCTATGTGATAGCTCCCGATTAACTCAGACTGCAATCAAGCCGTTCCTTGTAAGTACATGTGTGCTTGTATTCTGACTAGCATTTTAACATAAATTTAAAAAGTACATATATATTTACATATATAAATAGGGGAAAGAAAAAGACCAGGATGACAGATGGAAAAATATTCACAATGTATCTCTGGGTTGTTGAATCATGAGAAACATTTGTTCTCTAGTGTAGATATAGATATAGATATTTACCAGCATGTAATATACTTCCCAAATGAAAAAGATGTAAACATTACTATAGAAGTAAAACAAATAATGACCCCGTAATTAAAATGTCAAATGTTTTGTGCTTCAAGTGACACTACCAAGAAAGTGAAAAGATGCTCAGAATGAGAGGAAATATTTGTAAATTAATCTATCTGGTATGGGACTTGCATCCAGAGTACATAATGAATGAACTCCCATCACTTAGCAACAGAAGACAACCCAACTGAAAAATGAGCAAAGGCACTAATTAGCATTTCTCCAGATCTAGGAAAGGTTAATAAGCATGAAGAGATGGTCAACAGCAGTAGCCATTAAGGGAACTGCCAAATTTAACAGTGAGGGACCACTTCACACTCATTATAAAAAAGATAGCAAGTGCTGGTGAGAACATGGAGAGTGTGGAGACCTCACACTACTCGTGGGAAAGTGAGATGGCACAGACACTTTTGAAAACGGTGGCAGTCCTTAAAAAAGTTCAGAGTAGAGTTACCGCATGATCCCACAATGCTACACCTAGACTCCAACCCAAGAGAAATAAAAACAGATGCCCAACAAACACTTGTACAGAGATGTTGATAGTAGCAACAACTCCAATGTGCTCCACCTATTCAATGAATACTGTTAGGCCATGAAAGGAATGAAGCACTGGCCCTTGCTACAACATGGATAAGCATATTATGAACAATGAAACAGTCACAAAAACCATAAATTGTAGGATCCTATTTAATGTGAAATGTCCGAAATAGGCAAAACCAAAAAGTCAGGGAATTGCATGTTTTAAATCATGAACTGTTCGATATACAAACTCTATTTCAATAAAGGAGTCATTTAAATACCCAAACATAGGAAAACAAATCATGAAAACAACAATTTCTTCTAGACACTATGCTCCAATATAAACAAGCAGCGATGCTGCTGGTATCTGGACTACCAAAATTCAAATGAGAAATCTTTACTTCCAAGAGAACCACTTTTTTTTTTTTTTTTTTAGATTAGATCTATTTTTGCCCATGGAACTGCAGGCTCACGTTGCCCAGGGTACCACGGACTCAAGCGATCCCCAGCCTCAGCTTCCCAGGTAGCTGGGATTACAGGCACGTGCCACCATGCCCAGCTATTTTTTGGGACTAGGTCTCGCTGTGTTGCCCCAAGAGTACTACTTTTGAGACAAAAAAACTCACTTTTTTTTTTTTTTAATATTAACAATTTTATTTTGTTCTTTGGGTTACAACCTCTCTGTTATATATATTTTCCCCCTCTCTCCTCCCTCCGGTGCTCCCTCCATTCTCTCACACCCCACTCTTTGTTGTTTATTAGCTGTCTCACTTTTTAAAAAAGTTTTTATTAAAAAATCACATTAAATTAAAATTAATTTTTTTAGATTGCTGTTAACCCCCAGACAAGAAAATTTTAAAAGGCTGAACTACTCAAACGATCAATCAGTGCTTACGTTAACCACCTCTCCAGAGGCAAAGCCAGCCAGTCTACTCACTGATCAAAGGTGGGCAGAAGAGAATTCTCTCGAGGGAATAAGCTATTTTCATGTTATGTTGGAAAGAAGTTTAAATCAAAACTAGAAACTCCTCAGGCAGGAAAAATCAACCATGAAAGGATGCCACCAAAACTGCAACTAGTCATTTTCCACGAAAGGGAGGATGGCAGCACCATGGGGGTGGGGGGGTAGTGGAGGGAGGGTGCCTTCTCTGGGGCCTCTCACAAGGACCTGAGGATGTCAGCACCAGTTACACCACGGAGCAACTCAGGCCTACACCCCGGGTGAGGCACCAGAGACACTGCGTGGAAGCAGGGCTGCCTCACAGGAGGCCGATTTTGAGAGATCCCACACCGAAGGCTGTTTCCCTCCATTTCCTACCATCTAATGCCCCAGCATGCACCATCAGTCTCTGTTAGCCTACCTGTAAGTGCTGCAGCTAAGCTCCCCAGGGTGACAACTCTCTGACTGCACTGCTAGAGGCACGTGCAACAGGGGCTCAGTAGGTGTGGGCCGTGGTGTTAAGATGTGACAGGGAAGGAGGGGGAAAGAGGGGTCAGTGCACAGCCCTGAGCAGCAGAGTGCTCATGCTGCTGCACACAGCGCTTGGCTGGGCACACGGGGAACTCAGAAACCAGGGACACCAGATCCCTGGGCATACGAGAGACCCAGGGAAATGGGCCAGGGCAAGACCGGGAAGGCTCCTATGTGCCATTGATGAAAAAAATATGTCCCAATGGAACTGCAGCATAAAGCAAGAGGAGGGAGGGGGATAAAGCGGGAGAGATGGGCACAAGAGACGAAAAAGTTGATGGTTCGGGGGTAGGTAAAGGTGGTAGAACCCTGGGGAATATTCCATGTAAAATGTATACGTGTGTAATCAATTGAAGTATGTCTTAGAACACAAAAATGTGTCCAAGATGGGAGCAAGCGCAGGGGAGTAAGGGGCATGGGCTCTGGGGCCAGACGAGCTGCATTTCAGCCCCACCATTCGCTGTGCACCGGCAAGAGCAAGCGGCTGAAGCACTCGGGGGTGGAGCCTTGGCTTCCTCTATCAGAGAATGTGGGGAGGTGTCAGTTACTATGCCAAGAACAATGCCTGATGCACAGATGCTGGCACCTGTGCATTAGAGGATTTGGTCACCACGTCTAAACATATGCATGCTGTTAGAGACTTTACATACCTGCATGACAAAATCACTCACTAGCTAGCTTTCAGAACAAGTTCTTAGTTTTAAAGAAGTCATGCTATGTGGCCAATGCAAGCAAGGACCCGAATCCCTAATTTTCATTTAAAAATCTATTTATTTATGTTCAGTTACATACAAATATCCAGAGGGAGAAAAGAGCATTGTTCAGGGAAAAGGCTTTCGGCAGCCTGGTCTGAACAAGTGAGTCACTGGTTTCTAACATACAGAGACAAAAAGCCAAAACAGAGGTTGCCATCATATTCTCAAAGGACAAGATGCCCGGTGGGAGAATCAGATGCAAACTTCACACTGGGGATGACAACCACAATGGGGCGAGACAGGGATGTGAGAAAGGAGAGGGTGGAAGAGGAGGCAGAGCTGCCCCTGTGCTTGCATGGGGGGGGCCTCCCTGTGTTGCCCTTCATCACCTCTGCCATCATTTCTGTCAGAGGAGAGAGGGGATGATGCTGGAATGAGCTTCCCAGAATGTGACTCAGGATGGGGAATTATGTTAAACCTGCTACTAGGAAAACCTGTTTGACAGGCACTATGACTCATTAAATACAAGTTGATGTAACTTCTCTCTGAGTTCAGATAGTGTTATTTAGTAAGCACGTTCACAACTAGTTATAGTGAAACTGGGTGAATCCTGTCCCTCTGTCGGGAGGGTCTGGCCTCCAGAGAGGTGCTGTCCAGCCTATAGTCACCAGCCACGGGTGGCTTTTGAGCAGTTAAAATACGGCTAGAACAAATTCAGGCACGTGCTAAGTGTGAAACACACCACAAAGATTCGGTCTGGAAAGAAAATTAGTAATTCTTTAATTTTAATGAAAATACTTTTAAAATATTGACTGTATAAAAGCAACGTTTTGGATACATTGGTTTAAGTAACAAATACTATTACTTTCCCCCTTCTTCTGAAATTTTAATGCAGTATCTGATATTTCTGTTAGCCTTTGCTGCTCTAGATCAGTCTTATTCAATACAGAACATCCTGGGAAGGGGGAAAAGTTTCATACTTGGCTGCTCAACGGTGCTGCCATTGGCATGTGTCACTTGATATGTGGTCAATGCAACTGATGAATCGAATTAATTTTCATTTAAAAAAGTTTGCACTGAGCTAGGCCCCTGTGGCTGAGTCTAGTGGAAAGCACAGAGACCAACAAATCAAGGTCCACAGGCCAAACTCTGCTCACTGCTGTTTCTGCAAATAAAGTCTGATCAGAACACAGTCCTACTCACTGACCTATCTGCCACCGATGGATTCCCTATACAAAGGCAGAGTGGTTGTAGAAGTAGTCACATGGTGACAGAGCTGGAAATATAGTTAACAGCTGGTCCTTTGCAGAAAAGGCTTGCCAACCCAAATTCTAGATCCTGGAAAATGACAGAGAGGTCCCATTGGAAACTGGGCCAGGGACTTATTTCACGTTCAGTGACGTCTGGGCCACCAGCAGGCTACACACACCCAAATGGTCTTGCTACTGTGAACTCGTCAGTGCCTTCAGTGCTCAGGTGCCTGTGGGTGAGTAGGAGGGCGGAACAGGCAGCTTTTACCAAGCTGGCCTGACCACAACAAGTTATTAGTTTCCCCACCTAGTTATTATCATCTTGGGAATTAAAACTTTCCAGTTATCTTACTAATGTCTCCTAAAATTAGTACTTGTCTCGACAGTGTAAGAATGTTCTAGACCTAGAAACAAACACAGCTTTTACACTTGATGGTTCTCAGAATTACAGACATAATTTCTACTAGGAAATATTTAGCGTCTTACTTTCCTTGGTCTTCAAATTGCTGAAGTGAAGGAAAATATCATATCCCCTCTGGTTCTCTGAATGCTAACATTTAAAGCCCAGGATCATAACGCCATTCCCTTTATTCTTCCACTTGACCCTTTCTGGACTTACTCCAGCTCCTTGAGTTTATCAATTAAAATTTCAAAAAGAGAAAACAATCTTATGGCCCCTGGCAGAATGAAATTCATTTTGAATAGATTCCTTCAAATCATGATGTGAAAATCTTCAAGGGTATGGAGGAAGACTGAAAAAAGAACAGTGACAAACATGTCATATTCACCAAGACCACCACTTCCTGTAACTTCTGACACAGTGGACAGGCCCGAACCTACGGAAGGCAACAAGAGAAAAGCAAGGCAAGAGGTGGAAGCCTCAGAAGCATGCCACTCCTCTGGCGTGGCCCCTACTTACCGCAACGCCAGAGAAAAGGCTGCGGTTAAAGTGCCTTTGGACAGGCAAGGCCGGGGTCTCGCCAGGCCATGGGTCAACAATATCTGAAAAAGAACATTTTAACTAGTTAAGGTAGGAAGCCAATTTTTTGCTTATTTGTACACTAAAACAGAAGCATTCTTATGCTGAAAATGAGTGTTGCATATTAAAAACCATGTCAGAATGTCTATAAAAAATGCAGAGAAAAGTAATGGGTATGGAGGTTCATTATACATTTCTTTCTCTAAATATAAATATGCTTAAGTTTAAAAAAATAGATAGTTGACATAAGGAATGCCCCACCTAAAATTTCAAAGGTCCCCTTACCCCCCTATGATTTTGGAGCAATGCAGAGTTCTGGGGTCCAGAGAAGCTTCCTTACTGAGGGGGACTGAGGATCAGAGCACCTTCCATTGTCACAACCCCTCGCAGGGCTTTGTGAAAAAAAAATGAAACCAAATCGGGAAAGAGACTCCTTCACACCAGTGGAAGGAAGGGGGCTACACCAGTATTAGTTCTCAGCGCAAGAGTCCCAAAGTGCTCTTAAAGAGCCTTCTGACAATCCCTCAGATGTACAAACTGGCACAGTGAGGGGTAGGGTGGGTAGAAGACTGAGACGACACGGAGCTAGGAAGATTGTTCCACACACCAACCAAGAAACAGGGAACTGAGCCTCCTTGCCGAGTTTAAATTTCACGTGACTGGATCAGTCCCATCCCCAAAACCTATCATAATAAAGGGATTCCAGGGCGACTGTCCCCTCCTCTTAATACAAACCACATGTGACCCTGGGTAAGAGACGGGAGGATGCTAGGCTTTAAATTCCTCCTACAAAAAATTATTTCTGAGAGGAGGATGCCAGGCACACTGAAACCGAATATAAAACTCCAAGTTCAGACGTGGGCGCGTGAAGTCACACATGAGGGAAGTGGTCACGAACCTGAAGCACAGAGTAAAATCCACGCTGGTTGAGATGTCCCATTACATTTGCACAAATGTGGTTCATGGCTGGCCGGAGACTCTCACCTAAATGAAGAAAAATGTCTTGAGGAAAAAAAAATCTCTGGCTATAATAGAAAATGTTTGCTGGAACAGAAAATCCTGCCCCGGGCCCAAGATCAGAGGAAAACAGATTCCTCCGGCTTGCCGTCCTACTCCCCTTGGGGCTGGGATCAGGATACAGGATGATGCCAACCCCCTGGAATTCGAGCTCTCCTGAAGGTAGACTCAAGTGTCACCTACGAGGAGATGAGGAGACAGGGTCTATCGGTCCCCAGCCCGAAGTCACACCCCAGGCAGCTTTCTAATTCCCTCTGTGGACCTGGTGCCCTCTACCCTCAGTGGCTCCTCCTTGCCCCACCAGGATACACATGGCCGGGTAGGGCCCAGAACGCACCAAGTTTTGATTCCCCCCTCCCACACTCCCCTGTAAAATAAGCCCTCCTGCTGGCCCGAAGCCTCTGCACAGCAGCGTCCTCTGCCTTCAGCTTTCAGTTTTGCCCTTCTATTAGTTCGGTAAGCTCACGTCCCCCAGCTTAGTGGAGGCCATGTCTTCAGGGCAGTCTGAGCCCCATACGGGCCCACTCACCACTGCCTCGATACAATCTCCCTTTCATGTCTCCTCTTGAGACTCTAGGTTCTACAAGAGCGGGCGGGCACCCAGTGAGGCTCCAGGACCACAAAATCCTCCAAGGGCCGAGACCTTTCCTGGTGCCCCCAGAACCCTGTGGCACGTAGCAGGTGGTGAATGGATGGCTGACGAGGATCTATAAAACACTTCAGGCTAAGTACAACGCTGAGGGAAGGAGGCCACCTGACCATGCAAATTCCTATGGGCAAAAGAATTATTTGCTGCCAAAAGATTCTCCAGATGAGATGACAAGGATTAAGGGAATAACATTAGCACTCGAAGGCCGAGGGGCTGAGGGAATTATGACAGATGAGATCAGAGGGACCATGTCCTTAAACACAAATTTTAAGACGGGAGACATAACAACCAACACCAAACACGTGTTACGAAGCCACCGGCAAAGCAGCAGCCCATGGCGGCAGGGCCTGCCCTGGGGCCTATGGTTCTGAGAATGCTTCTTAAAAGGGAGAGAAGGTCCCTGAGGTCTCTATGGAAATGCTACTTAGGAAAGATTTTGAAGCAAATCCCACAGACCTTTTCCCCGGAGAACTTTCCAGGTTGAAGTGTCTGTGAAGGTGACAAGCATTGTGAGGTACAGTGTGACAAGTCTGGAGTCCTGTAAGATTTCAGGCTGGAAACAACAAAGAGAGTAAGATTAAGACACATGCCCTCCAGTCCCAGAGCGGAACAATCATTTTACAGCTTCTGAGTGTGCTCAGGTTCAAGTGAACGAGTCAGGATTATAACTATTTTCCTGGGAATTTCTCTTCAGAAATTAACACACAAACTGGTATTTGGCCATGGAATCTGACTTACTCCTTGGAATGGGAAAATGGGAACTCCTGGAAAACAAGAGTAACTTCAGGTTTTGCCGTCAAAGGCATTGATGTGCCCATGGCATGCAAAGAGCAGCGAAGAAAAGCACTTGCATGTGAGGGGCTCTGGGATCAGACTTTCACTTTACTATGCACAAGGCGTGTGACCTTGAGGAAGTTTCTTAACCTCGCTGTGCCTCAGCTTTCTCATTTGTTGACTAGGGATTGTAACACTGCTACCCTAGGTTAACATAAGGAATGAAAATAATGTATGTAAACACTAAGAACAAAGGCTGGTACAGAGGCATTCCTACATAATGCTGGCTATTAATTATGACTATAATTATGGCTTCTTGCTTCACAAGAGCAGGTTGGGCAAAAAGCCTGGCTCCTTTCTAGGCTCAGGGATCTGATGGTGTGTATCCTTGGAAGGGACCCTGAAGCAATTTAACACAAACCCCTAAGTCCTGGCCAAGCCTGGGAAGAGGAAATAGCTTGTTCAAGGCCACATGAGATCAACAGTGGAATCAGCATCACATTTCAGCTCTTCTTGAAGCCAGGTCTCTTCTTCTGAGATGTATTTTCTCATAAAGGCTATTTTAATTCTTCCAAAGAAGAGGAGTCTCTCGTCAGAGAAGTCTCTTGTAGAACACAGGTGCAAAAACAGATCATGGATGTGCCACATGGCTGAGGCAAGGGAAGAATCTGCATGCTTGGCCCTGAAGCATTTCTGTGGGGCACCAAGCACAGGGTGTAAAGACACCACTCTGGGCCCTAATGAATAGGTCGGGGCTTGCTTCCTGGCCAAGGCCAAGACAGCAGCTCCAGAGGCTCGAGAGATGGCTGTGAATGGCACAGGTGGGCCTGAGGACACCTGAGTCTTAGCCAAACCTCTGGCCTTGAAACACCTCCCTCTCAACATGCAAATATTTTTAAATATCTTTTTTTCTCCCACCCTTTCTGCCTCAGGAGAGAGATCAATGAGATCGATGACTGCGGCTTGTGTCTATTTGCACTGCTGCCTGTCTTGCTAGAATACAAGGGTGAGCACAGCCGAGGCTGGGTCAGTGGCAAAATGCCACCCCTCTCACCATCATTACCAGTTAAGGTTTGAGACCAGGATCTCAACAGGAGCTTATGAGTTGTCTCAGATTTCTAAACTGATGGGGGGAGGCCTCCCATTTCTTTGGTCAAGGCAGAATAAAGGAAAAAAAAAAAAACTCCCAAACAATAAGGACGTAAGGCAAGAACTGCTGACTGCAATGATTGCATTGAGAGGCGACAAGGCAGCTCCAAAAGGGGAGAGAAAGAACGAGGAGGATCCAGAAGCTACTGACTCCAGTCAAAGCCAGCTGGCACATTTCAGATAAACTCGCAAAGTGTTCTCTTCCTTGCTTAGTCTGAACTCTCTCATTGGGTCTCTGCACTAGTAACAAGCCTGCCTAGAATTGTAACAGAGACTATAAAGTATCCATTATATCAAAAGAACTGGAAAGAGGATAACAGGATTCCTGGCCTCTGGGCTGTGGCAAGTATAGGCCAATGTTCAAAACACTGTACACGTAAGAGGGCTCACTTGCTCTCTGTTGGCACGGGTGCCAAGACATCCTCACTGGATTCTGAGAGCTCTCCAAGGGTCTCACTATGAGGAGCCTGGGGACGGCAAACACACACCAATGGCCCCACACAGGAAGGATATATTTACTTTTGCTTTTACCTTGAGCTGCTGAAGAAACTCACAGCAATACCACAGAATGTCCTTGATCTGCTTAATCCACAGGAGTGTGAGGTCCTTGGAAAGCGCGAGGGACACATACCACACCTAGAAGCAGGAGAGATGCAATGGGCAGTTGCAGGCCTCCTGTCACTCTGTCCGAGCTGCTGGCTTAGGACCATCAGCTCTGTCCAATGTGGATAAGGCATGAGGATGCGAGGCTGAAGGAGCAGCACTTAGGACTGACTTAAAATTTAAAACCAAAGATAAATCATCTAGAAGGGAACTTTCCATTCTCACAGAGAGGCCAGAGGAGAGCACAGCTCCATAGATATAGTGAAGAGTTGGCTGTGTGAATGCTTTCCATCTGTGACTGACTTGCACATGGATGGGGTTCACAGAGCACTCAAGAGGAACGTTCGGAGCCAAACAGACTGACTTGAGAGCAGGTGGGAGGCTTGCTGGCTCCTGTCTACTCACCTTGGGTTCGTTCTCAACATCCATGCTGCTCAGGATGCAGCGGCACAGCTTCTCAAATCTCTGCAAGAGGCAGAATGGGGGCTGTAAGTTTCCACAATGAATGAACTGGGAAGGAGCAGGGGGCAAGCATGGGGTGAGCGCCCGGTGCATGCAGGCACTCACGCTGTTGGACTGCTGTGGCTGTGTCTCATTTCCCCGGGGTGAGGAAAGTGAGGCCGGTGAAGGTTCTCAAGCTGGTGCTCCACAAGCCAGAGGAGCCCTCCAAGTGTTTTAGAAATTGGCCAATCTTGGCTCCTTCAGAATGCGCAGCCAGCCCTGTAAGCTGGGTGCGGAATTCCCGCTGACCAGGCGGTGTCTCCTAAACCCTGCTCTCCCGTGTGCCACCAAGGACACTGACTTCTGCCATACAACCTGTCCTAAGAGCAGCTTTATTTAAAAAGCAGGTGGGGAGCTGCGCATGCCCTTATCAGCACATGCCCACAGCTGCCAGCTGGACTCTGGCCCAGAGGGGGTTTGGCCCAGGAGACCTGGACCAGACTGGTGCACGGGCAAGGTAAGATCCACTCAGGGTTGGGAAATACGGGGGTGGGGGGGTGGGGGAGATGACTTGCTGTTTCACTCTCACTCCACTTAGTCCTTAGTCCTCTGGAGGAATAAGAAAAACACAAATATCGCAGGGACATAGAACGCGTAAGGACCAGATAAGGATCCTCCCAATACAACTGGGCAGGATGCAGAAGGAGCATCATAGAACATAATGGACTGGAGAAACAACCACGGTGAAGTCCTATCGCAGAAACTCATCAAGAATGGATGAACCAAGACCCCATTTTGGGATATGCTACTCAAGAAAACAAGGAGCCCCTCCCCTTACTGTGGGAGAGGAAGTCCAGAGTAGGAGAATTGGCTCCACAACATTTCTGCAAACGGAGAGAGTGGAGATGATCCACAAAGGCCATGGGTGGATGCCTACCCTCACTGAGAAACCTCATTACAGAAAAGGACTGGCACGATGGAATACTACGCATCCATCAAGGAGGACAAACACATGTCATTCGCAGCGACCTGGATGGAGCTGGAAAAACTCATATTGGCGGAAATAAGCCAAAAAGAAAAAGAGAAGTACAGGATGGTCTCACTTATATGACAGATATAGGGAAAATCAAACAAACAAACAAACAAAAAAAAAAATGAAAACACACACACACACACACA
>PVHY01012177.1:5457-45506 GCA_004024945.1 Uropsilus gracilis
AAAAAAAAAAAAAAAAAAAAAAAAAAAAAAAAAAAAAAAAAAAAAAAAAAAAAAAAAAAAAAAAAAAAAAAAAAAAAAAAAAAAAAAAAAATTCATTTCAAAGCTCATTTTATTATGATGTCTTACACCAAATTAAAGAGCTAAAATACGATTCATACAATTTCTGGGAAAGAACGATAAGACCGTTGAGTGATTCTGTGACATTTCAAGGAACTGGGAACTATGAATATTTAAGTTAGAGTATAAAAGATTTCAGAAAGAACCATGGGTTTTGGTTTGTTGTTTTTTTTCTTAGTTCTTTGTTTTGTTTATGTTTGTCTTTTATATCACAATCAACTATTACCAACAAGAAAGTTGTAAAAGTAAGAAAATTTTCTTACCTTGAACTAAAAGCAAGCTCTCTGAGGGACAAATGTTTTAGTTTTATTGTCAATATCTACAACAGTGCCTAGGATCTAGGGGTATCCAATATACACTTGTTGCGAATAAAAAGTCATGGTATATAGTGAGTGGTCATGTCCCCACAACATGAGGAATGGCATGATGCTTAGAACAAAGTCTTTGGCATTTGAGATATCTAGGTCCAAAATGTGGATTTACATTTATAGGGTGATTGAGCTTGAGCAATTCACATTAAGGCTCTGACCCTTAATTTTTTCATCTAAAAATTAGTGATTACTAATAGAATCCATCTCACAGTGCTTGGATAAGTTAGTAACATTTACTGAAAATTGTTTATATGTCACATCTGCTGTCATATAATAAATGTCCTTTATGAATTGAACAAGTTGAATTCTATGTTCTTTTTTAGTCTTATGTTTACTAAATCATAGATCAGTATCATTTCATGATAGCTCTCAAAGACCACCTTTTCTTGTGAATTATCTATCACTGTAGATTAAATAATCATCCAAAGTCTCCAGTCCATTTCTTCCTCCATTCAGAACAGCCTAGAAGGAACAACTCTTTTCTCTCAGGAAATTTAAAGTACTTAATATCATGACCTGTCATTTCTATTACTCACTTTACATGATTTGAAAATTCTAAGGTCAGGTATTGAAGAGCTGTTTTCAAATGTATTGAATACTTCCTTTGCCCTCTGTTTTGAGCTTCCTGAAATCATTTCTCCATTTCCTTCTTCTACTAGGAAAAGAGTGTTATTTTAGGATAATTTTATAGAAAATCAAAAGGGGTGTTGAAAGGAGGCAGAGGGACCAAGAATCTGGCTAGAGGTTCATATATTTTCTCTAAAGAACCAGGGTTATCTGTGAAAGAGGACAAAAATTATCAAAAAATCATTACCACTAGATTTCAGAAAATGGTTCAAGGCATGGGAAATAAGTAATGATGACCCTGAAGTATCAGCAGAGCCTGATGGGAGGGATATTAGAGCAGTGTCTCAGATATGGGGAACCAGGAGGGTGGCAGCATAACTGGAGGCATAAATTAAAACGTTGAGACACTCTCTGGCAAATAACAGTGGAAGCATTAAGACATAGGTTTACACAATTTCTAATAAATATTCTTTAAGCATTTGATATTACATAAAGAAGGGATGGCGTTAGCACTCTTTACCTTTCTTGGATGAAATAATATTCACTTGAAAAAACAGAAGAGCATGCATAATGATTAAGTATATCAGGGGGCATGATACATCCGACATCATCAACATATACTCTGATTTGAAGACCATATCTGAAAGAGTGGAGAGACTCGTTAAGTAGGGCAACAGAGCCACCAGCCTCCATGGGGTGCACTATTGCTGCTGGAAAAGCTGACCCCCCCCCCCCCATGGTCCTCATTACACTCCATATTGTATACTCTGAGCTTAACAGGGGAGAACTGGCCAGGGAACTGAGAAATTAAGCAAACACTAGAATTAGTTATTAGACCAAAGATGGAAAGCAATCTATGAAATGACAGAAAATTCAGGATAGGGCTCTGGGTACTACAGACTACAGTGGATGTGATGGTGGGACTAATGATAAGGACCTTTAGAGAAACTTTAGGAAATTTAACTACAATCTTAAGAGCTCTGAAATCTCAAAATTAAAGCAAAAAAGTTTTTCGACACTCATTGTTTAAATCCCCTCTGGGTCAGGACCAATGTAACTGAATTCTACAAGGAAATAGCACCAACTCTACTGGCAAATATTTTTTAAAAAGTAATGAATTTTTAAATTGTGATAAAGCAGGGAAGTCTTCAAAAATTGTTCAAAACTCTGAAAATAGGGCAAGTACACTGCCAGTATTTGACTTGTCATTATATACTAATCACTAGTGACCTGGAAAATAATGTTTTAAAGCCATGTGTATGAGATATTGTGAAAAGAGGCAAATATGGTTCCCAGGCAATGTCTGGAAACAAATAAAACACAGAACCATACAGGTAATGTCTCCTTATATTGGGGTATTTAGATTGCAGAATATAAAACAAACAAAACTAGTTCAAAATATAACCGGTTAACACAAATTTTAGTAGTAAACTAGTGAAACTGAAGGGACACATGGATTCTAGGAACAAAAAAATCGTAGAAAAATAGCATAGTACCCACCAGTGTCATGCTGTTGCCCCTATTTGACTACCCCCATGACCTGTTGGTGTCATGCAATGAAATGTTATTTCATTTTTGAAAGGCTTTTTTTTTTTCAATTTTTAAAAATCATGGGACTTCAAGTTCTACATTTGTACTTTAGCTTCAACACCACTGATTTCAGTGACCAGTCCAGAAATCTTGAATGATTCTGAGCAGAAATCTAGAATTGAAAGGGCAAGACCAGAAGTGAGAAGCCACTTCCAGAACAAAAGATTGAAATTGTGAGTTGACTAAAGTCAAAGACAATTTTGTGTCTATAAAGACTAAGTCCAGTGGGGTTTTGAAGAACAGGAGAAAAGAGCTTCCAAGACTTATTTTATCAATATCCAGGTATAGGAACAGGGAAATTTTGCTTTCCCTCACACTGAGCTTTTGTGAATTGGATCTAGTTAAACAACTACCTTCCATTCATGGGAATTCTAACAAAAAGCCCAATTCTGACCCCAGAGCATATCCAAAGACCCTCTGAGAGCAGTAAATATCCTCTCTCTCTCTCTCTCTCTCTCTCTCTCTCTCTCTCTCTCTCTCTCTCTCTCTCTCTCTCTGTGTGTGTGTGTGTCTCCCCCACCCCCTCTTTCTCAACTTTCTCTCTCTCTTAAAGTGACACTTCCCTTGAAACAGGAAATCAATGTCCCTGTCACTAGGTCAAACAATGCCAGGATCAATTCTTTTCTTATCCTTATAATAAATAATGTGGGAACTAGACATGCTTTCCTGTAGCTAGAGTAAACAACTGAAAACAAACAACAATAACAAGCTACTGGCTCCAAGAAACACTTGCTCTTGAGAGAGAAAACTATGAATCAATTAAAATATCTTACTCAGCAAGACAAATGATTGGCTTATCAAGGTTCATTTCAGGATTTTAATCTTACTGGGCACACTATCCCAAAAGTATTGAATCATCCACTCTGTGAATTCTAATGGGTTTCCCACTTTCAAGGTATACTTTAAAATCACCCAGTAGAGACCCTAAAACTCTATAGTATTGTCCTCTAGCTTCCCATTTACCATCAGAATGACTTTTCAAATACAGTCAGAATGCTTTCTCTTACTACATTAGGTTTGATAAACTCTGTTCTGAGGAACCAACACATTTCTCAGATTTTTTAATGGGTTGATAGTCTATATTCCTAATTATTCAGGGTGCAGAGGGCCACCAATTATGAGACTTTTACTGATAACAATTCTTCTTTGATATAAACACTTACTAACCTGATAAGATGAGACCTGCCCTTTTCTCTTGACCAGTGACAGGGTTATAAAAGCAGCAAGTGATGGGGCCTTCTGTGCTGCTATTGAGAAGAACACTCAGATTCCAAAATCCACCTATATCCTGGGGGTAGGATTTTGATGAGTGTGGAATTATGTTTCCCCTGCTGTCTCTCCACTCCATCCGGGCTTGTGGGAGCCACCCTCCTGAGCTACACTGCACCACAAACCCATCTCCATCAAGAATCTGAACATCGATCTGCATATCCAAGCCTAGAGTTGGAGAAAGGAAGAGAAATTATGTTAAATATTGCTGTGAACTCAAGAATTGAGTCAATAACCCCTCTCATTCTCTGTAGCCTACTATAAGATCCCATATTTTTTAACAGTGATGAGGTCATAGGTTTCCATGGTAATGCTACTCTGAAACTTCAACCCCAAATACATGAATGCTGAACCTTGAGAAAATGGTCTCAGGGCTTTTAAAAATATATCCAAAAAAAGTCTTATATAGCAGAAGATATAAGCCAGAAAGAAAAAGAGAAACCTATAGGTGGGATATGGAGAAAACAAACAAAGGACAAGAAAAAGTTAAAATGAACAAACTGATAGCAGAACTAAAGCACAGAGTGAAGGTAGAAGAGGGTGAAAGCAGGGGAGGGATAGCACGAGAGATTAAGATTCATGGGTGACAAAGAAGTGGGAGAATGTAAAAAACATATACATGTGCAATCATTAAAAGTGAAAAATATATATATATACATATATGTATTAGCTAAAACGATGTCAAAGGTATAATCATAGAAAATTGATAAACTTCATGGAAGTTAATAAAAAGGAATCAGGAAAAGAAAACAGTCTTTGTAGGAAACAAAAAATTACTATTGATAGGGGAAATCAAAGCTAAAATAAAGATTTCCAACGTTTAAAGTATAATAATACCAAATGTTTGTATAGATGCAGCTTTTACATTATTTGAATCCTATATGAATTGGTCCAATCATTATGGCTGGCCTTGAGAGAATGATCTCAGAACATTTAAAATATATGTAACTCTTAAGCATAGAGAAATAATTCATCAAAATAAGATAATTATATAATAACTAGATACTAGGTTAACAATGTGTCATATTTACTTTTTTGTATTTTTAAAAAGTTTTTTTATTATTTGTTTTATTTTATATTGTTATCTACCCCAGGGTTCTCCCTCTACTTTATCACCCATGAACCATCATGTTAGTCTTTTGTGCCCTTCCCATTCCCGCTTCCTCATACCCCTCTCTCTAGCTCGATGCTTCAATTTTTCTGAAATTAGTTTAAATTTTTTCTTGTATGTTTGTTTTCCCTTTTCCCGCTCATATTAGTGAGACCTTCTTTTATTTCTCCTTTTCATTCTGACTTACTTCTTCTAGTATGATTCTTTCTAGTTCCATTCGTGTTGCTGTAAATGACATGTTTGTCTTTTTTGATTGATGAATAATATTCCATCATGTACATATAAGTTAGTCACCTTTGTTCTCCTCCATGGTGCCATTCATGTTCCTCCTTTCCAAGAATTAACCATGAAACTTGTATTATGTCTCTTTTGGTTTATGCACAATCATTTTTAAAGTAGTACTATTTATTGTCTTTTAAATTTTAAGTTAATAGTATTATAATACATATTTTATTGACCAGACACTACTCTGAATATTCTATATTTTTCTCATATCAGTCCATTATTATACAAGTAATACAGTTCATTCTTCTTAACCCCAGTATAATATGCCACCCTTGACATATATATGTATATTGATTTATGTATTTCTATGTCAATGAACATGAAAGTGATAAATTTCTGTTCCTATGTCAAACTGTAATATTTGTTTGAAGCATCCCTTTGGATTCACAACTGGGAGTTAAGTTGCTAGATCATTGTACATAAATATCTTTCAGTAAATTTGATAATTGCACACCAAAATATGAAAATCTGCAAGGAGAGGGCTTCTTCATTTCCTTCAGAAATATCCCCTTCCTTCTCTGTCTTTGTAAATGAAACAAACTATGAAAAGTAATCACCTACCTGAGGTGAGTAGTATTATCTGTAAAAGAAGAATGGCCATAAAACATCCAGAGGCCAAGGAAAATGCAGACTCCACCATGTCTGGGGAATTAAAAGGTAATTGTAGGTTCAGGTAGCAACATGGAAAAAACAGATAATTTAGAAACTCTTGCCTTTGGAGAGAAATCAAAATAACTTAGTTAAACCAAGTGTGTCAGACCCATGGGTCTGAACTCTTTTTCCTTCTTGTGCTTTTACTTTGGCTAATTGTTTTCATTATATTACTATTCAGAAGATACCACATTGTTTTATATCTAAACGATTTCATAACAACATGGGTGTATTTAGAAGAAATCATATTAGCAGAAACAAGCCATAAAGAAAAAGGCAGAAACCAAATGGTTTCACTAATATATGGGATATAGTGAAAAAAATAAATAAAAGCCTTGAAGAAAGTCAAAACAAGCTAAGCACCAAACTGAAGCGCACAACTTTGAGCAGGAGGGAAAGGAGAGGGAAGGGAGGGGAAGGTAGGCGGGGGCAAATCCTTGAGATTACAATGTTGTGAAATTTTTATATAAAAATAAATAAATAAATGAAATAAAATAAAAAATAACACACACACACAAAAGAATAGTAATATCAAGAATTAAATTGGTCTTCCTAGGTAATACATCTTAAAATAAATTAAAAGTTGACTCAGAAAAAAAAGAGACTAATATTAATGGGTAGAAAATTCAATGTCACAAAAATGTCAAACCTTTCCAAAATATTCTGTCAATACAATGCACTCTCCAACTTTTCTCATTTTATGTAGTTTTGCTTTATGCTATGAATGCTAATAGGACATAATACACAGAACAGCAGTGGATCAGAAAAAGCCAAGATTGTGCTGAAAAAAATAATGTAAAAAATCTGAACTGAGTGGTAATGACTTTCTTATAAAACTATTGTAACAAAATAGTTGTGGTATTAGTGTAGATATAGTTAAGTACATCAACAAAATGGAGTTCCCAATAATAGACCCAGACAGACAGGAAAGCTGACCCATGAGAGAACTAACATTGCAAATTAACAAAGAAAATAATTGCTATCCTATGAATGATGCCATGAGAACAGCATATTGTGAGAAACAGAGACAGAGAATCTCCACTTCACATCACGCACCATACATCCTGTGTGGATGAAAACATGAATGTGAAGGGCAAAGTCATACAAATGCCAGGAATACTTTGTAGTGATAGGTGTTTATGAACTTGGGTATTTAAAACATTTGATAGAAGCTAAGGTAGTTCCACAAAAGGTTAGAGTCAGCACTGGGAGAGGAGTGTATTTATAGCCTATCTTTTATCTTAGTTATAACATACTTTGGTATGTCTTAAATACTCTTTAAACAAGTTAAATAGTTATAGTAAACTGCCCTGCTAGCTCAGTTGGTAGAGCATAATCACAGGGATGTGAGGTCAAGCCCCACACTGGAGACTAAAATTACATATACAGCATTGATTTGGAGGTTCTCTACATTTATTGCTACAGAGGTAGCCTTTGTTAAAGTACTTCTGGAGTTAGACACATTTGGCTTAAAGAGTTGGTTCTTTTAAAAGTCAAAAGTTATTTTTTGTCTGTGATCATTTTGCTTTTCCACCCCATTAGTTTTATTTAATATAATTATGTAGGACAGCAGTAATAATTTCAAAAATTCTTAAAAGTTTTAAGAACATAAAAGAACTTTTAAAAAGGTATAACATTAATATACTAATTTCTACAGAATCTTCAAAGTTTTAACAGCATAAAATTACTTCTTTAAAGGTATGAAACTAAAATCTTAAAACTAGGAATGAGTCATTTCTTGTCATCAACCCTGCCTGTTTCTTTAATTGTTTGCCTGTTGACACTTTGCTGTCATACCCCGTTTAAGAGACACTGCCAAGATGCTGAAATTAATTCTCAAAATTACTTGATAAATTTTAAAATGAATTCGCTTAACTTAAAAACTGCATTGTCAAAGTTAAAAAAATAAACATTTTTGCGAGTTCACAAAGATGTTCTTAAAAAACATTAAAATATAAATCTGTAGGCTTCTAAAACTATTGGCATTTTTCATTTGGGGATTTAAAAGGAAAACTAAATGCAAAAAATTTCTACAAGTAATGTAAACAGTGGTGGGAAAATTGGTTGACTGTTCATTTAAATAACTCTAAATTCAAGCCATTATAATTACTTCTAAAATTAAATCTCATTTGCATCATTCTAAAAATGGTGCAATAAAATCAAAGCTAAATACTCATGTAGTAAATAGTGACATGAACGATTATTAAACTCTTATCAAAAATCAAGAAAAACAAGTAATACATTTAAACATACTTTTAAATGTTGTGTGGCTTATAAAGCAATAATATACTTTATATGAAATGTCATGGGATAGAAAAAAATTTAAAAAAATAACTAATCCTGGTAATAATGTCAACTTATTAAAAGGTAAATGTTAACTAAATTTAAATATACTCTCAAATGTCATACCTGCTTTTTCATTATAGTTCTTCTGTTTTAAGTTCATATATATCCTGTTAAATGAAAAAAGGGGAGTGGACCTTGGTAAAAAGTGCTGGTACCACTCTATATTTTCCTCTCTTATTAAAAGTTTGAAAAAGAATAAAGAAGATAATTTAAGTTGAACTACCCATTGAAGTGGACCAACCTCTAATTATTAGCCATTAACATTTTTTCAGACAGAGGTTCACAAAGACAAGCTCCCATAGAAGCTCATTTTTAAAGAAGAGTCACACAAAAAGACAAACTAGTTCCTATGGTAATGTAAAGGAGCTCCTGATCAAACTATGGTCCAATCCAACCCAAGTCATAAGACAGAAGAGACTTCTGTTTGTATTATTACAGATAATGCAGAACAATGTATCCGCCTCCAGTGGGTCAAGTCTTGCTGAGATCCAGGAATGGATGTGACAGTTAGAGATCAACCAAGGATGGAGATCTGTGCTCATAGCCCCAGCAGCAGCCACTGTTACAGTCATTTCTTACTGCACTGACATCCTAACAGCTAACTGTGTCAATGATCCCAGAATTGGGTGAGGGAAAAATGCTATCCACAGCATAAAATGATTGCATTGCAAAGAGAACTTGACTCTATGTATATGGACGTTACTATTATAAAATCATTTGAACATTTGTTTTTTCTATACAGTCATTATAATTTTACTAGCATTTGTGTTACAAACTTAACTATTCTCAACACATTACTGCATTTGCACAAAACTTCAACTTGTTTACAAAGCAAATGCAAGATGTTGTATCCCATTTAAACTCTTTTGAGGTTATCGCCCCCCCTCCCCCCTTAAATTCACTAGATCTGTCTTTGTTAAATCTTTAACTTGGGGAGTCCACTAAATTTCTAAGTTATTGATTGTTAGTGTGATATTAATCATGTCAATATCTCAGGTTAAACAAAAAAGGGGGGACATGTTGGGAGCTGAGGCAGTAAGTGGCCAGGGCTCATGCTGTGAATGAAGAAAACTCATTCACTAGCTTCTCTGTCTTCAGAGAAGACAGAGATGAAATGGCATGATTGACACCCAGTGAGAAACAGTGTACCCATTCCTCCAAAATTAACTCTAAGAGGCATTCCCTAAAAGATAAGGGCAAGTTAATGAATGAATCTCCTGCCTCCAGGTATTTCACAGGAACTAATGTTTTACCTAATCTGATTTTTCCTAAGCCACTTTTTCTTCCTCTTGTTTAACAAGTTGTAAACCATTCTTTTACATCATTTAAATAGGCTTGTAAGACTCAATAAACTGGTTGAACGTTCAAGCTTAAATTCAGTCTCAGCTCAATCTCTCTTGTTGCCCTTCCTTGTCTTTCTTGCCTGGCTCTTTATGCATTTCAAGACTAACAGGTTAGCTCTCTGAAAGTGTTAAATATCTAGAATTCTCCCACCTGTTTCTGATAACCCTCCCAACATGTTTCAGCACACATATTTCACTTAGAATCACTAAAATTATGTCATAAACGTGGTGGGGGGCATTTATGTTCATGAATGATAAAGTTGTGACATGCAGAAATATATATAAAAATAAGAAGTACATCAAAAATATATTTTGTTTAAATTATCATCAAGTTAGTTTAGTTACTTGGGATGCAATCTTGATTTCTGCTTCATCTAAATATGCAATAATTAGTTTGTCCTAAATTTTAGAAATAACTTGAAGTTGGCAGTATTCTATGTTATGATTATGGTTCAAAAATTATGAGGGGCACATAATCCCTGCTACATAATGTATACATAATTATTTCTACCTATTAGCTTCTTTCTAGTGAAAGTTGAAAAAAATTATATCTTTTGAATGAATATATATCCACAGTAACTATTATGTTTCTTAACATCTAAAACTAACAATGATTTACAGAAAGGAGCAAATAAGAAACAAGCAAACAAATAAAACAATACAAATAAATGTAAACAAATCCAAAATGCCCAAAGAGAATGAAAAGAATCTAATGTCCAGAACAATCAGCTACCAGTATGTACAAAACATATGGTCAAGCAAATAAATGAACAATGAAAGAGATGAACCACTTACTAGCATCTTAAAATTTTCTCATTGCTATATCCAAAAAAATATAAACCAGGTCTAGGAAGGACCCCAAATTTTTGGAAAGAATATCATATGACTATCTTGTATTCCGTGAATGGGTCAGCTGAGTTCCTGCTGTCACATACCAATCTTGGGTGTGCTATGGTTCCAGAAAAAACATTCAGGGCTTCTTGTAAGAATCTCAGTGGATATAGCCATGCAACAGTTTATTTTTCCAGCCTATGATATATATCTCCTCATAAAACAAATATGAGGGTGGCAACCTCAGCTGGAATGTAGGACTGTTCAAACTCATATTTACCACAAGGATTCAACAACATTCTCAAGCAAGTACAAATTTCAATGTGACTTGCCTCCTTGTGAAAATAGGTCATGAAACAATTTGCTATGGATTATATGCTCTGGTTTATTTGAGTTGTCTATGATGGAGATACAACAGAGTGTCTTGAGACTAGTATAACAGGGAATATAGTATACTATAGTTAGTGTCCCTGAAAGTGGAGATAAGATCATCTTTATCTATATAAACTACAATAATCTCAAGAATTGCATTTATTTAATGGAAAAAATATTAGGGATCTTTCTGGTTAAGTCTAAATAGTTAATGTCTTTATCAAAAAAGAAAATAAAGATGTAGTTAGAAAAGGAGGAGAAAATGAACTAATGTGGATGATACAATTTACTTTAAAAATGATAAGCATATGACTTATATGGCACATCCTGAATGATCTCATTTCTTTGAGGACCACAGAGAAACAAAATGAAGATGAGGTAAAACCCAACCAACAACAAATCCTAGAAATCTGACTGTAGAACTGAGGCTACCTGAGGGACTGAGGGAAGGAATAACCCAGTAAGAAGCAGACACATTAGACTATCATGGAGGATAGTAGGTGGTGACACATGCCTGAAGGGGATGATCTTATAGCTTAAACATTAGATTGTATACAATATTGTAAACAACTGTTACCTAAAAAAAGAAGTCTATGGAAAAATACAAATTTTCAAAGAGGAATTTTTTTTCTGCTTGTTACATGATGTGTAAGATCTCGCTAAAGATCAAGATTTTTCCTTTATATATGTGAATAATTGTATAATCATTATGTACTTGGAAGAGACAATATTAACATTTAAATTTCCTTTATATTAATGTGTAAGTGTGTTCCAATTCAAAGCTATAAAAATATTAGGAGCGATATAATTACAACAAAGTTGTGTGGAAGAAGTAATGCTTACTAATAGTTCAGATAATTATGAAACAACAGTGAGAAATGTTTCTTAATTTACTACTCTACCAGGTGTTAGCATATATAATCAAACAATAGTAAAGGAAAAAAACACACAAAACAGAGATATCAGTGTAAGAAATACAAATCCAATTGGAACAGATAAGAGAGTCAAGAAAACTAAATGTAGTATTTGAAGATGTGGTGTAAGATGATCTCTCTTCATTTGTCCCCATAGATCTATTCTAACCCTTTTCCTTATTCTGTAGCTTTCAGAGCTGATCTCTACTAAATCAGTAATCTGAGACCCCTTCCTTTCCCATCTATGGAAAACATCCATGGGATACTGAAGTTAGAAGGAGAAAGAGGTCAAAGTACCTCTCTCCTTGCTCCCTGCCTCCTCACATCCACACTCATCAAGAGGCTCATCCCTTAGTAACTACAGCTCCTGCTCATGAACTGCCATCCATGGCACAGGATCTCCCAGGCCCATCAATACTTTCTTCCGTGTTGTTAAAGTTGAGGAGTGATGTCTTCTTACAGCAGCCAGATCTCACAGATCTTAATTTCCATCACTCTTAAGTAAACATTTTCTTCATTTGAATATCTTCAAAATTGTTTCAGCCACAAACCTGACTGAATAAGTGGAATAACATTATCAGCTGAGGAAGGATAGTTTCCGATGGAAAACTGAGTCACTCAGTGGAAAAAACATCTCCAACATATACAAAAAAACAAAAACAAAAAACTCTGAACAAAAAATATTATTAATAAGGCTTTAAAGAACAAATTATATGGAAAAACATTTTAACATCTTTAAGAATACTAATTTAATGGCATTACTGTTAACAGATGTCTGTCATACAATGAAGATACTTTCAAAGTCTAATTATATTAAGGGTATATTATTTAGAACTCACAGGAAATGCCTGTAAAACTATGAAGAAATAACACTGGAATGTTAACAAATAAGTGGTTTAAGTATGTAAATAAGAAATCCATCAAGTCATCAAAAATAATATCTAAATCTGTACAAAGAATTTCAAAATTTTGCCAGAGTTCAGATAAATGATCAGAAAATAGAAGTACAATTTTTCAGCCTTCAGCAATGAGTATTTATAAGAAAAATTATACTGATGTAGACTGGGATAGTGGAACTAACATCCAGCACAGATATTATTGAAAATAAATTCTTTTATTCTGGAATATAATTTCTAAATTTAGCATTAAGTTAAGAATCCATGTATTTATAATATACTGAGAACACATGTGGCGCTCTACCTCAAAGGACACTCTTCAACAGGTGCCATCCCACCTTTCCTTCTTTCCTTTATCCATTGAGAGGACTGAGAGCTAAAGTATTGAGTATATAAAACACCCTGTACTTGATCTCTAAATACCACTCCAATATCAATGGAGCTAGTTTTTTTTTTTTTTTTACAAATAACTGATATCAAAGTCAGAACAAGAAAAGAACAAAATAAACATGGAATATAGATAAGATGGGGGTGCAGAATTCAAGATTAACATTGGCTAACCTGAGGCAATTTGAGTTTCAAGGTAAATAATATAGTAACAGATGTTATCTATTGAATAAAATAGAAACTCACACATTCAAATAGAATTAAGTGTAGATAGTGTTAAATTAATCATTCCATTTGGGGTACCAACTCGGAAGAAAGTAGGAATGATGGAGTTAGAGCATCATTTTCAATAATCATAAAACAATTAATTTGGCAAAACAAAATAATGAGTTCTAAAGCTAATAGGTGAAAGTAAAAAGTTAAATGAGACTTTAAATAATCAGGGACTATCTTCCATAAAATAATTATTAGTGAAAATAGGGGAAGGGCAACTTTATAGTGGAGAAATATGGCAGAAACTATTATAATCAGGTGAGAAAATTTCCTACCAGAAAGAGAATAAATTAACACCATGTTTCAGCAGCCATAATGTGCTAAGAATAACACAGTATTAATGGAGATTCCAGCCAAACATGAATCTACTGGAGAAGAAACATCACACAAACCAGATTCTCTATTATTCTACCAAGTACGTCTCCTATGATCATCAAAAGAAACCGAATCACTAAAGTGAGGGTAAAACTGAGAAACTGTTCCAGATTAAACTGAGTACAACACATAATGCTGGATTGGATTCTTCTGCTGCATTAGGTCAATTACTAAAATATTTATGTACTCTCTGCATATATTGGTATTCTTCCTAGTATTCTAGGAACATTGACAAAAGTTTGAAATTGATTTAAAGTTTAAGCAGTAAAAGATGATTATCCCTATCCTAAAAATGAGAATGTTAATATGCTGGAGAATTATAATTTTTTCAAGTCCACAAGAGAGCTAAGAATAAGCAAGCCTTATGAAATTAATTTTAGTAAGTGAAGAAAACTTCCTTGGTGAGAAGAGACCTACAGTTACTTTCACTTGTGGTGGGATTTTCAGAGGAGGAGGAGGAGGTCTGGCATAGGTAAGTGCAAAATCAAATAACTTAAACTTTCAACAGTCATATGTGGGCTGAACTGATAGTGAAGGTCAACACCAATTTTTTTCCCATGGGAATTTAATGACTGCATGGGAGTACTATACCAAAGAGTAGGGACAAGGCAGAATATGAAGGAGGAATTTCCACTGAAGCATGCAGGATATTCCTCAATTGCTCAAGTATGACAGGGCACAATGAAATTCCCAGTGAACATTATACTGAAAATAATTCCTCTCCAGGTCCAGGGAAATACAAAGAGGTAGCAAAGCATGCAAAATTCTTTTGCAACTTTGCCAGTATCAGCATCCAGGCTGGGAATAGCCCTGATCTCATATGCAAATCACATTAACTAGTGGAACAAAATCCACCTAACATGGGAAAGACATCATCATGGCAGAGGGACTATGCCTGAAATCCATGGTAGTCTCTAGAACACATCTAATTACTTCAAGTTCAGTTGTTGGTGAGTCAGTACTGCAGTAATAGGATTAATTGAATAAGGCAAGACCACTAAGACTATAGGAAGGAAGATTAGAGTCTCCCCACCAGGTAAAAAACTGTAATCTCTGAGAAGAAGGAAAGGGATCTGAGTTAGAGTAGTGGAAAAATTTACAAATATTATTTATAATTTCATAAATAACTACTGACATGAGGACTGGAACAACTATATCTGTTTTATCCTTTGTTGGAGAGTTGTGGCAAGCATAATTTCTTCTTTAGGGACTAAGTAAAAAAGAACAATAGTTGTAAAACTGTTCAGAGCAATTAAGAGATACATAGTTACATATCTAGATAGATGGATGATAGATGGATAGATGGATAGATAGATAGATAGATAGATAGATAGATAGATAGATAGATAGATAGATAGATAGATAGACAGACAGACAGACAGACAGACAGACAGACAGACAGACAGATAGACCGACCAGTAGACAGATAAACATCAGATCTCAGTCCTTTAGTGGAGTTGAACATCACTTTTTCCAACTATAATGCCCTGCCTCTGTCAATCACCTGCCTCTAAATTTGTGTTTCACTGAGAACCTGGTCTTTTAAATTTCTGAGAGTGGGGGCTTCTTAGATCTGAAAAAATAGCAGTATAAATGATGGGACCATAAGGAAATATTAGCACAAATTAAAAGTTGAATGAGTATTCATTGCTCTTATCTAAACCTGGACACACTTAGAAAGTAAGCTTGTTTTCCATATCTGATTTTCCCAGCACATGATAACCCCTGGATTCATATTAAAATCAATGTGTTTACCATTGTGGGCTTTTCTCAAATGGACCAATAGCAAACTCCCCCTCTTGGAACAGAGCAGGAGTCACCAATGATCAGAAAATTTCACTTCTAAAAAATACAGAATGAATACATAATTCTAGACTGAAGCGGGGAGGATTGGACTACTCACCTGCATATGACTTCATCCAAAACTCTAACGCAACCTGGTCCTGTCCTTGTTCCCTCTGTGTTCCCATAAACATCACTTAGCAGCTGTTGCTGCCAGTCTGGGAGGGTAGAGCCTCACCAGAGCTCATGACAGTGGGTGATGGGAGTGAGAAAACTCAAGTCAAGCCAAGACACGTTGGCACCAGCCAGCAATGCAGCATCAGAATAGATCTTGAGTACCAGCCAAATAACTAGGTAGAGGAAATCCCCTCTCAAATATCATTTTACAAAACTCAATTTGAGATTTGATCTCTCTGTGATAACTCTCTTCTGAAAGTGGAATTTGATATCATCAAATTATTGCTGTTGTCTGAACTCCTCCAGAGATTAAAAACAACCCTCACATTTTGAATGAAGAGTAGAAACTACTCAGAGGAAGGACTTGAACTTGATCCTTTAGCAAAAATACAATTAAAGGGGGAGAGAGGTGATTTGTTTCATAAATCAGTGGCCAGAGTCTGGGTGCATTTTTCATCTGCTCTAAGGATGGGGCTGTGCTTGCCCAGCAGGGACTCTGTGACCCAGGTTCTTGAGTACCCCCATTGAATCCACCATCCCACTCAAACAAGTCTTTCCCCTTTGGGAGCTTGGGCCAGTATGTCATGTGTGTCCAAAGCTCAGCAGTGACTTGTTGGAGATTTCTAGCACCTAAAGCACAGGCTCTAGACAATATCCTCTGTGTAATCTGGGAGAGAAAAGGTCAAGGTGATTATATTCACCCACATATTGGGAGGTGGTTTCTGTAGATCTGAGGCAAGTTTCTGTTAAAGGTGTATACTAGTCAAGATTTCTCAGAAACCAAATTGGTAGGATATGTCTCAATAAAAATTGATTTTAAGGAATTATGTGCTTGTGGGGCCTAGTAAGTCTGAGATTTGTAGGGTAGGTTACAAAAGAGTGAATGCATTGCCATCTCAAGTCCAATGCCAAAATTCCTTTACTGAGGGAACTCAGTCTTTTAAGATTTTTCAACTGGTTGATGAGGTTCACTTCCATTATGGACGGTAATCTGATTTACTCAAAGTCTACTGATTAAAACATCAACTCACCTGAAAAATATCTCTAGAGCAACATCTAGACTGGTGTTCGACCAAACACCAGGATTTTGAGCTACTCCAGTTGACATAATATTAACCATCACAAGAATAAAGAAAATAGAGAATTATATAAATAAGGTGAAGATATAGGATAGAGTGAATTTATATAGATTGCATGTTCTGAGTCAATAGAGCAAAGAGAGAAAAGAAACCAAGGAGGAAATCATCTCTTCCTGCCAAGACTAGAAGGTATGGGAGGAATTTGAAGTTTGAAGTGGCTAATCATGGTCACCTCAAGACAAGAAGCATGGTGGAACCAGCATTGCCAAAGGAGACCAGAGCCAGGGAGAGGGAGGTCTCAGCGCTACCGAGACCTGTGCAGGTTCATAGACTGAGTCTTTCTCACTCTTGAAATGAAAAATTGTTGGGACACATTCCAAGTTCTTGGTGAAGATCGTTTCTTGTTTAGTGGCAAAGAGGCATTAATCACCCTTGAAGCTCATCATTAGCAGTCCAGCCCTATAGAAACTTGGAGCCCTAAGTTCTTCAAGTGAACCTAAGAAAGAATAGTCTTTCTATACTGCCCAATTTAAAGCTATTAGCTGTGCCAGTCTTGTCTCAGTCTTCTAGCCCGCATCTTTAGTATTTTTGTATCTGTGTTAGCAAATCTGAGGTGTCACTGAGATACCCAAGTGGATGTGGCCAACACATCAGACCTTCCTCACTACCCTATATTTCTGAGGCTTCCCAGTTTATAACTGCTGGTAAGAAATCAATAGATTTTGCAAGTTTTGCCTGGTACTGATTTACAGATTTGTGTCCCTGCTGGAACTTGTCCCGCTCCTTGTCTAACTAGCTCCTGGGTGTCTCTCATGCAGACCCCCGATTTCACCATTGCTCTGATTTCAAGTTCCTAAGGATGACTCTCCAGCACTGCCCTCTTCCTGGGCCCACCTGTCATTGCTCCAGGGGAGCTGCATGCATCACAACAAGGCACATTGTAAGCATTTTCTGAGTTTTGTTGACCATAGATTTAGGCATGAAAGCTCAAACACAGCAAAACAAAATAATAAAACCTCTATCCCCAATCTGTCTGTGGGACAATTTTGCTTGATGTGATGAGTTCCTGGAACTTGAACCCTGCCAGACCACTGAATTATAGTTTCATATTATCTTAAATAAGACTTTTTTTTCTAGCTGAATTTCATCTTAGATAAGATTGTAGGTAAGGCTTTTCTAGGAGTATAAAAAAAGATTCTTTTTCAGATAAGAGTTTGGAGTGAAGAGAGGATAAAAGCAAACAGCTTGAAAGAATCCAGATCACTCCTAGGTTACACTTTCTAACCAAATGGAAAATGAAAGAAATGGTTGACAATAGCATTTTAACTTTTCTCGTACTGCTATTCTATTCTTTAGAGTTACTGCTTGGTTCCTTCAGTTCAGATCCCTGTTCTGGCTCTAACTGGAATCTCATTTTCTTTAGAATGTGCTGTTACCTATTTATAATTTATTCTGATAAGGATTAAAAGACAAGTAGGGGAAGGGAATGACCAGAACATAGAAGGAAGTCTGGTCTTTGGGAGACTTCCTATTTAAATGAAATAATTTTGCTTCGCTCAAGAATATATAGCTGTGCATCATTTTAAACATTTTTATACCATTACTTTCATTTTCTTATTATTAAAATAGCAAAAATAAAAATAGCTCACCAAACCTACCTTATAATGGTGATGGTCCTTGAAGGAGGCTGTGCAAGAGAACTTCAAAAACTATGAAGCAATGGACATTCGATGAGTCACTAAACACCTGAAGATGGTCCTGTATATATAGAATATAAAATCCCAAGGAACCGCTTGTTCCCAGAGATTTTACCTTTCTCCCCAGAATCAACCAGAATATCAGGATTCTAGTAATAAGCTTCCTGAGAGTGAAAGATATAGCTTAAAAGACTGACCATGGAAAGAGGGTTGGAAAGTCCATACAGAGATCCTAGCAGGCACAGGTTCACAAGGTGACCCAAAATCTCTATCTTAGCAAATTTTAGATATTCCTGAACACTGTGCAACTGAAATTCAGAAGGGCAAAAAAAATCAGTTTGTCCAAAGTGGGAAAAACCATTGCAGAGAGTATGGTAAAAACTGAAGCACTGTTTCAAGTAATGACATGAGATCTATGACACCTCCCAGTGACCTGTGTCCCTTGGTATTCACTCCCTTCTCAATCCACTCCTTTGAGTGTGGACTCACATGTATCAAACAATAGATGATCTTAATGCTGAGGGAATTTCATTTCTGTGATTTTGTGTAAAAGAGTCTGATTTTTTCCATTTTGCTGGTACACTCCCTGTTACCCTGGTTTTGATGAGGTAAGTTGCCATGTAGGAAAGGAACCCATGTTCATGTGTGGTCCTTGCTCTTGTGGCATGACACTCAGAGTGACCCGCAGCTAAGACCCAACTAGGAACTGAGACCCTACACACTACCCGCTCTAACCCCTTAAAGGGAAATTAATCATGCTGACAACTGTGATTTTAGAAGTTGATCCTTTTCCATTGCATCTTCAGGTGAGATTCCACATGACTGATACAATCTCATGAGAGCTCCTGAAACAGAGGGCTCATTAAAGTCCTGCCCAGATTCTTAACCTAAATGCTTAGTGATAAATCATATTGTTTTAAGATGTTAAGATTACACTGATACTTTCCAATAAGTGAGTTAATATATACAATATAGAAGAGCCCTTGCACATCAATAGGAAAAATGCACATCTGAATTTTTAAAAAATGGCAAAAATGTAATCAATAAATTCACAGCCAATATACATAAAAACCTTTAAAATATTTATAATTTTTGTCCTCTAATTTCCATAGAAGATGAATCAGGTTTGAAGACAGAAACTTATGCCAGATGATGTTTACTATAGTATTTTTATGGTAGTTCTAGGAATCTAAATCTAAGATTTTCTTGTAATATATATTCTTAATTTCAGTATTTCTCTAACATCAGGTCTCTTTTTCCTTCTATGACATGAAATTAAGAGACAGAGTTCAGGTGTATTTTTGTGGCCTCATTAAATTTTCAGAGATGAAGATATTTTCATCTTTCTGCTGTCATCCTGAAAACATTTGATTTTCATCTTCAAGTCCCCTTATGCTCAGATGATAACTACTAGAGTTCAAGTCATCATGTTCTCTTTCAAAGTACAAAGACTGAAGAGAAAGTAAAGGTCAAAAGACACTGGACAACAAAATAGGCCTCTTTAAAAAAACTTCCTTCTAAGATCACCCAACCTCATTTGTTACCCCTTTTCTATGAAGGATGCTGTGAAATTAATATTTTAACTAGTGTATTGCTACTCCTAATGTTTTAGGGTATATAAATGAAAGCCAAGTCAGGAGAACAAAACTATCCTAGATGTTCAAATTGGAAAATTTGAACATAAACAAATATTGTCTAGAGCCAAAGTATATGGTAAATAATGCGGTGAATTCTATGGTGTGCAGAAATAATAGGTTCAAATGAGCAGCACTCTTTCTAAGCTAAGAAGAGTATAACATAAAGGAATTAAAAAGCAAGAGAATGTCCTGCTCCAGGGTGGAGAGTCATGCCTTTTTGAATAAGGCATAACTTTGCAGGCCCACATACTCTGATGGTGGCTTGTGAACAGGGGCTTGTTCACTAGAAGCTGGTCTGAAGAAGGGGTTCAGTTCTGCTGAGGACCTGAGAGAATGAAGATGCTCTGAAGAAGTTCCCAGGTGTTGCTAGAGGGTGGGTCCACTAGAGCTGCTCTGCATTACAGCCTGTCTTTGTCAGAAGGTTGAGGCTGCAGTTTCTCAGAAGTATTTTGTAATGCAAAGATTATGATCTCAGAGAGAGCTGGAGCTCATCCATGAGGCAGTTACCATGGCTAGGTGGAGTTTTCCATGAATGTGAACCATACAGCACACTTAAAAATAGAGACTAGAGACCAAAGAATGTTTTTGCATCACAATTAAATTAAACGACAAATTAATAAAAGAGTTGTAGCTGAAAACCCCAACATACATATAGATTAGTAACACACTACTAAGTATAATATGGGTAAAGAAAATCTCAAAAGAAATTTTAAAATATTTTTAACCAAATAAGACAAAATCCCAATTTAATCAAGTTTTTAGAATGCAATGAAAACAGCCTGAAGGGAAATTTATAATGTTAAAAGCATATATTAGAAAAGATATACCAATCAAAAATCAATAACCTTAGCGTCTACTGCAAGAAAAGAAGGGAAAAGCCAATTTAAGCCTAAAGCAAGGAGAAGGAAAAATGCTACATGAAAATATGTGAAACTGAAAACAGAGAAGCCATAGAGGAAATCAACAAAACCATAAATTAGTCCTTTGAAAAGATTAATAAAATTGATAAGCCTCTGGCCAGTCTTAAAAGAGAGAAAAGGGAAATGCCCACAACATGGCAGAACAGGTAGACCAAAAGCAATTATGCTTCTGAAAAATATAATTTAAAAAAAGGAAAAATGATTGATAGATCTCTTTTCAAATAATTGATATGCTATGAAATCTCAGGCTCTTACAACAGGTCAAGAGATCACCTCCAGGAAAACTAAAAACCAGAGGGTTTTTTAAAGCCCCAAGGGCATGAGACAGCTCCCCTGGAGGTAGCAGTCACATTGGCCATTAGCACACCATGCAAGAGGCACCCACAGTCCACAGAAACTGCAGCTGTCATTGTCATCAGCAGCAGCATTGCCTCTGATCCCTACCTCAGTTGACCCCATCTGGGGACACCTTGACTCCTAGAGAGACTTGGGAGATTAAGGTATCCCAACACCTCTGTGTCTGCTTATAGTTTCTCTGGAACCAGTGAGATGACAGTCAGATGAAACCACTGCCATCACATCATCAATATCAGCAGCAGCAGCAGCAGCAACATTGCTTCCAACCCCAGTACCAGCTAACCCCAACTGGGAAAACCATGGTTGCTGGGAGGACCCAGTAGATTGAAACCAGGCAGCACCACTCTAACTGCTTGCAGATCCTAAGGAGGGAACTGCCACATCAGCCATCAGCACACCATCAGAGAGGGCACCCACGGTCATATGAGACCACACTGACTGCAACTGAGGACACTTTGGTTGTTGGGGTGATTCAGGGAATTGAGACTGTCAGACTCTGCTGCAGGTGAGAAGCCCTTGCTTATGCTTACACTGGGCACAGGAGCAGAAATCCTGTCCCACACACCCACTCCCTGAAGGTACTCTGGAAAACTCAGCTGGGAAGGGTAAAAGCTTACCCACAAAGAACAACCCACCAAGATTCCTTCCCCACAGGGACACTCTCAAATGAGGAAGCTCAGCTGAGAAGTACAAATAACACAGCAGGGGAGAGCCACTTTACTCCCCTCTTCCCCATTTTTTGGTTGTTTGGTTTGTTTGTTTTGTCAGGTTTTGTCTTTTGTCTTGGGGTTTTTTTTAGTGTCTTTTGGTTTCTTTCTACTCTATTTTGTTTTCTTCTCTCTGTATCTTTTATTATTTTTTTTCTTTTTAATTTTTTCCCTTAACTTTTTTCACTCATATTTTTTCCTTTCTCCCTGCCCCTCTTCTTCCTTCTCTTTTGAACACTGCCCATTATTGCATTGCCTCTCCTCTGTCTTTATTTTTCCTTCTTTTTATTCTTCCCTTCTTCTTTCCTTCTTTCTCTCTCCTTTATCCTACATCTCATCTCTCCTGGATCCACAACTTCACAAGAGAAAGCCCATTAAGCATGACAGTTCTACTCTGAAGGCCACAACTAGAGTGACCTAACAGCTGAACACAGAAGTTCACTCCATGCAGTTAGCAGGCACCTCAGAGCAGACAGACTCCCACCTTGTCCTTAGCAGGTAACCTACCACACAGGACCCCAGACTACCCCAGACTGAGGTCTGGGACCCCTCGCTACAAGGTGGGGGTTAGACAGGCAGGGGGTCCTGGGACAAATCATAGTTCATATCAGCACTTGCCACAGCAGAAAGATACCCAGGCAGGAGCTTCAGGAAGCTCCACACTCAAGCCCTTCCCACCATAGCATTAGCCAGGGAAACCCACCAATCAACATCAGGGACTCAGCAGTCACAAGCCCACTTGGAAACCACAGGAATATCCATCTCCAATTCTGGTAACCGAAAAGAACTGGATAGGTGTGACCAAAAGCCCTGCTTGCCATCAACAAGGTATCAGTTGACATAAGTTGAGGAAGGAGTGGTAGAGACCTGCACTGCTAGCTCTGCACACCAACCACAGCAGCCGAGCCACTAGACAGATACATCCATGATGAGGCAAGAGCTCCAAGAAATCATGCAGACCAGCGTCAGTGCTACAGGAGCATCACAGGCAGAGCAAATCCAGAGGCAAACTATGGGATGGAAGAATTCCACGAATGATCAAACAAATGTTCTAGGCAATAATACACCACAGAAAGAAAGTCAGCCCACTTAAGTCAACAGCATGGATATGGAAGACTATTTCAACCTGACTGAAAAAGAATTCAGAGACATCATAAGGAAAGCACTGAATACTTTAATAGAAAATGCAGAGAAGGAAAAGAATGATGTGCAGAATATAATCAATAAGCTAAAGAATGAAAACAAAACTTAAAAAAAATAGAGGAACTTAAGAAAATTCATAAAGGAAAAATAGAAGAAATAGAAGAATATATCAGTACTCTTGAAGTCTCAGAGGTAAAAAGAACCCAAAAAGAAAAGGAAGAAAGGTGCCAAGGAAGAAGACTGAAAAAACACTACAAGAACTCTTTGATACTATGAGAAAAGGAAACATTAGAATCATGGGAATACCAGAAGGAGAGGAGAGAGACAAAGGAACAAACTCACAGCCAATATCTTCCTAAATGCTGAAAAACTGAAAGTCTTCCTTTGAGATTAGAAACAAGACAAGGCTATCCACTCTCACCACTGCTTTTCAATATAATAATGGAAGTCCTAGCTAAAGAAATAAGGCAAGAGAAGGACATACAAGGAATTCAAATAAGGAAAGAAATAAAATTATCACTTCTTTCAGAGGACATGATAATTTATATTAAAAAAACCCTAAAAACTCTACAGAAAAACTAATGAAAATAATAAACCAGTTTAGTAAGGTAACCAACTACAAAATATAGCACAAAAATTACTCACCTTCTTATATGCAAAAAAATCAATCTAAAGAAGAAATTAAGAAAATCACTCCATATACAGTCAGATCAATGAAAATTAAGTACCTGGAAATAAACTTAAAAAAGTTGTGAAAGACCTATACAAAGAGAACTATAAAACATCATTAAAAGAAATAGAAGACACAAAGAAATGAAAAGACAATCCCTGTTCATGGATTGGAAGAATCAACACTATCAAAATGGCCATCCTATCTAAAGCAATCCACAGATTCAATGCAATTCAAATAAAAATCTCAATGACATACATTCTTTAAAGAAACAGAACAAATATTACTTAAATTCATATGGATTAATAAAAAACCTCAAATAGCCAAAGCTCTCCTGACCAAAAGGAGAGAGACTGGAAGCCTTGCACTCCCAGACTTTAAATTACACTACTAAGCCATAATAATTTAAACAACATGGTACTTGAAAAAAAGTAGACACACAGATCAATGGAACAGAATTGAAAGTCTAGAAATAAAGTCATACATGTATGTTCAACTAATTTATGACAAAGGGACAAAAAACATACTTTGGAACAAGGATAGTCTCTTCAACAAATGGTGCTGGGAAAACTGGATTGTTACATGCAAAAGAGTGAATCTAGACTACTCTCTCAGACTATGTACAAAATCGGCTCAAATGGATAAAAGACTTGGGTGTTGGTCCTGAAACACTAAAATACGTAGAAGAAAATGTACACAAAACACTCTAAGACTTACACTTCAGAAACCTCTTTCAAGACATATATACAGATGCTAAAAAAATGAAGGAAAATATGAACAAATGGAGCTACATCAAATTAAAAAGTTTCTGTATAGTAAAAGAGAGAATAACAAAAACAAAAAGAAACTTAACTGATGGGGAAAAAATTTTTGCTTTCCATACAAGTGATAAAAGTCTAATATCAGAAATTCACAAAGAACTCACACAACTTAACAAACACAAAGCAAAAAGCCCAGTCAAAAAGTGGGAGAGCAAAAAAGGCACTTCTTCAAAGAAAAAATACAAAGGGTCAATAGTCATATTAATCAGGAAATGCAAATCACAACCACGATGAGATGCCATCTTACAGCAGTAAGAATGGCCATTATAAAAAAAAATAGTCAATAACAAGTTCTGGTGTGCATGTGGAGAAAAAGGAACACTCTTATACTTCTGGTGGGAGTATGAATGGGTCCAGTCACTATGGAAAGCTGTGTGGAGGACCCTCAAACTATTGAAAATGGAGCTACCATTTGATCTAGCAGTCCCACTCCTGGGAATCTGCCAAAAAGATATAAAAACACTAATTCAAGAAGATACTTATACTTAGATGTTTATTGCAGCACTATTAACAATAGCCAGGATATGGAAACAACCCAAATGCTCCAAACAGATGAATGAATCAGAAAGTTGTGGTGTATGTTATTCAGCAATCAAAAAAGACAAACGTGATGCATCTGTGATAACATGGATGGACCTAGAAGGAATTGTGTTCACAGAAATAAGCCAGAAAGATAAAGAGAAATACTGGATGATCTCATCTATATTCAGGATATAGAAAAGAACAAGGAAAATTTAAATTTAAAACTGTCAGCAGAACTGAAGCTTAGAGCAAGAGAGGAGAGGAAATAAAATTGGGGGAGGGATGGACACAAGAGATTAAGATGATGGTGTATGGGTCACAAGGTGGTAGGAGAACCTCAGGGTAAACAACAAAAAATAAATAAATATATATATATATATACATACATACACAGACACACATATATCAATCAATTTTTTAAAAACAAAATTAAATATAAAAGAAAAGAGAAGACAGAAGCTATTCATAGCACGAATGAAAAAAGAGTCATCACAAACTAATCCCATAGATATTAAAATAAATCATAATAGAAAAGTATTATGATAAAAGCTAGTTCCACGAATTAGATGATTTAGATAACACAGACTGAATTCTTCAAAAACCTAAACTACCGAAACATGAAGGGTAAATAGATAATCTGAATAGGTCCTTATCTATTAAATAAATTGAATCAATAATTAATAACTTTCAAGAAAATAAAACTACCAGGCCCAAATACTTTTACTGGTGAATTCTTCCAAATCTTTAAAGAAAATTTTTTTAATTTTACATTACCGCTTGCAGAAAATGGAAATGACAGAAAGACTCCCAAACTCATGCTAAGAGAATAACAAAATTCTAATACCTAACAGATAAATATAAGGAAGGAAAACTACAAACCAGTATCTTTCATAAATATAGATGTAAAACCATCATCACAGTATTGTTACTGTGTTATTATATACCACAAAACTTTTATCCAGTATATAAAAAGAAATACATATCATGGTCGGATGGGATTTATTTTAGTTAGACAAGGCTGGTTTAACATTCAGGAATCAACTAATACAATCTATCATGTCAATAATCTAAAGAAGAAAAGTTATATTTTATCAATGGCTGCTGAAAAATTATATATCACAACAAAAAGAAAACATTTTTAAAATAAACAAATAATTTATTTATATATAAATTTCACATCTTTGTAATCCCCGGGATTCACCCTCCCCACCCTTCCTAACCATTCCCCCTCTGTCCCGCCCCCCCACTCCAAGTTGTGTACTTCAATTTGGTTGTTAGCTTTTTTTGACTTTTCTTCATAGCTTTTTTTTTATCTTTCCCATGTCCCATATAATAGTGAAACCACTTGGTGTCTGTCTTTATCTTTTTGACTTGTTTCTGCTAATATTTCTTCTAGGTGCATCCATGTTATCATAAATTCATGTGATTTGTCATTTTTAATTGATGAGTAATATTCCATTGTGTATATATACCATGAGTTTTTCATCCATTCATCTGTTTTGGGACATTTGGGTTGTTTTCTTGTCCTTGCAATTATAAATAGTGCTGCAATAAATAAACATCCGAGCACAGGTATCCCTTTGTACCTATATTGAGGTCTCCTTTGGGTAGATTCCCAGAAGAGTGATTGCTGGGTCAAATGGTAGCTCCATTTTCATTAGTTTGAGGGTCCTCTACACTGCTTTTCCATAGTGGCTGGACCAGTTTACATTCCCACCAGCAGGGTAAAAGTGTTCCTTTCCACATCCACGCCAGCACTTGTTGTTGCCTGTTTTTTTTGATGTGGGCCATTCTCATTGGTGTAAGGTGGTATTTCATTGTGGTTTTGATTTGCATTTCCCTGATTACTAGTGATGTTAAGCAATTTTTTCATGTTCCTGTTGGCCATTTGTATTTCCTCTTTGGAGAAGTGTCTTTTTAGTCTTTCTCCCCATTTTTTAATTGGGTTTTTTGTTTTGTTTTTGTTTAGTTGTGTAAGTTGTGTAAGTTCCTTGTGGATCTTCATTATGAAACTATTATCACTCTTGTGGAGGGCAAAATTTTTTCCCACTGTGATGGGCTTCTTTTAGTTTTTTCTGTTGTCTCTTTTGCTGTACAAAAGCTTTTTAGTTTGATGTAATCCCATTGGTTTATTTTTCCTTCATTTTTTGTCATCTGTAGATGTTTCTAGAAAGGGATTTCTGAATTGTAATTCATGGATGGTTTTGCCCAGGTTAAAAGAAAGCATTCTTGACAAAACTCTCAAGAAGTAAAAATAAAAGGTGTTCATTAAACCATGTCCCCCAAAAGTTTATGTCTATCTATTTGGAAACAAAGTCTTTGAAGATGTAAATCAAGTTTATAGAGGTCATACAGGATCAGGGGCTAATCCACGACAGGTGTCTTTATAAGAATAACTTTGAACACAGAGATATAAACACACCCTGGAGAAGCCATGTGAAGGCAGAGGAAAACGTGGTGCATTTCCATGTCAGTGACCAGCAAGATTGCTGGCAATACCAGGAACTGTAAGAGATAAGAAAAGATCTTCCCCCAGAACTTTCAAGAAAGTATAGTCATGCTTTTATCTTTAGTCTCCCAGCATCTAAAACTGTAAGCAAAAAAAGTGTTATTCTAAACCATGTGGTTTAGAATACTTCAGAGGGATACTTCTTCAAAAAGACTAGCTATAAGAAAGAGCTAATGTCATGATTAGCAAAAATCAATTGGATATTTTGCTCTAATATCAACAAGACAGGGATATCCCATTCTATTCGATATCACAGTGGAGTCACAACTAATGCAATAATACCTAAAGAAAAGAAGAGGAAGTTACACAGACTGGGAATGAAGAAATAAAACTATCTTTATTTGCAGATGATATCAATGTACAAAATTCCAAGTAACTGGACAAAAATTCTTGAAATTAAAAGTTGATTACAGTAAGGTCACAGGTTATAAGATTAATATTTAAAAATCAATTGTTTTTCTACAGACCAACAAAAGAGCAAGTGGTATTTGAAATTTCAGACATGACACCATTTAAAATAGTTCAAAAATATGACTATTTTGATATAAAGCGAACAAAATAAATACATGGTTGATATGCAACCCCCTGACAAACTAATGAAAGCAGTCACATTAACATAAATGAAATATATTTCTTGTTCATTAATAGAAAGATTCAGTAGTGTTAAGATTTAAATTCTTCCCCCATTTAATCTAAAATTCATCACAATTTATTTTTTAGTAGCTCCCCAGACCTTGAATTGCCTTTTATCCTTTCCTGGAACTTTTATTTCTTATTTGTTGAAAATTGCCTAACTTCATCCATATACAAAATCTATATCTATCCATCTATCTTCTATCTATCTATCTATCTATCTATCTATCTATCTATCTATCTATCTATCTATCTTTTGGGATACCTCCTGAAGCTCTCTTTTTTATTTTATATTACACTTTTTACAACACAACTTTTAATTTGTAGTAATTTGCTCTGATTCTGTAATATGCACTAGTGTTTCCTTTTTAATGTTCTTGGAGGTAGGGGGAATAGTTTTTATTCGTTTTTTTGTTTGACTCTCTAAATTGATCTTTTCCTGTTTGAATCTTGGTCCTTTGAATCTTGGTCCTTTTTTTCTGACATTGATTTTCTTCAAAAACCTAATAATTTTACGAATTTACATTTAAAACTGAAGACAATGGAAAACAAAGTTAGAGTGTTGTTAAGTGAATGAAACTGACGGACAATCAAATTATCAGGTGCCAGGGAACTAGCATTTTTTCTGGAGCACCCCTCTCCCAGAAAAGCACCAGGAGATGGAGGGTTTTACTCAAGTGGACAATAACTATACCTGCCATCCTAGACTTTCACACAGATTTCTTCAATGTGTTAAAAGAATAAGAGAATTTTTTTAATGTCTCTTTTATTAGTTTGGCATTGCCAAGAGATAAACACTGGCTAAGTCCATTCTGAGCAGCGGGTAGAGACGCTATGCACACATAAAACTTCAACTGATCTCCTTTTTTTCTTCCCCATTTTTCCTTCCTAGTCTATTACATTTTTTGAGACTAGGTCTCGCTATATTTTTGCCCGTGGAACCGCAGGCTCTCATTGCCCAGGGTACCACAGACTCAAGTAATCCCTAGCCTCAGCTTCCCAGATAGGTGGGATTACAGGTGCATGCCACCACGCCCAGCTATTCTCTGGAACTAGGTCTTGCTACGGGCCCCAGGCGGGACTCGAACCGCGATCCCTAAGCCCCGGCCGCTTCATAGGCTGAAGCTTACAGGTACGAGCCACCGTGCCCGGCTATTACACTCTCTGTTAGGCATTTTTTTACCTGGGAGGTGAGCACCTCTAGCTGCAGAAGGACATGAGTGCCACCTACAGTTTAATCTAGTATTGCAGACTTTTAGAAGAGCCTATCCAAAAAGGTTCACGGTAATTTATTCCTGAGACCCCTAAACCTCACAGCCTTATATATACTGTTAACATCACCAAGAAAAGTAGTAAGATTTTTCGGATCTTGCGTCAAAATCCGCCTTAACTTTCCCTGACCACTGCAGATCACAGGAACTTCTAACAGTTCCTAGCATGTTGTCTTTATCATGTAACTAGTTTCAATCCAGAAACTATTTCTCTCCAACAAACCCTTTTTAGTGTACTCTTTGTTCCAGACTGTACTCCCCATGGACTTATCTGCTAACTCACAAGTCATTCTCTGGGCTGGAAAGGACAGTAGCCCTTGTCCCCTCTGTAGGAGCAAACCACAACACCCCTGAAATGTATTCCCAGTTTTTATCATGACATGATCCCTGGGAGAGCACATGCCACCACCTCCTGAATCCCCCATAAATATTGCATGGAAGGGGGAGAGAGATGGAAGAGCACAAGGGGTCATGGTGATGGTTCACAGGTCATGTGGTGTGGTGGTGTGGTAGTGGGAGAACTACAGGAACTATACCCGAGAGGAGAAACCAAGCACTACAAAAATGAGTAGCAATGCAAGTAAATTTAAAAGTTTGATACAATTTAGCAAAACAAAAAGCCCAATCAAAAAATGGGGAGAACTAAAAAGACACTTTTCCAAAGAGGAAATACAAATGGCCAACAGGCACATGAAAAACTGCTCAACTTCGCTAGTAATAAGAGAAATGCAAATTAAAACAACAATGAGATACCACCTTACACCACTAAGAATGGCCCACATCCAAAGAACAGACAACAAGAATTGCTGGCGAGGATGTGGAGAGAAAGGAACACTACTACACTGTTGGTGGGAATGTAAACTAGTCCAACCACTATGGAAAGCTGTATGGAGGACCCTCAGTTAATGAAAATGGAATTACCATTTGACCCAGCAATTGCTCTCTTGGGAATCTACCCAAAAGAGACCTATATGTGGGTACAAAGGGACACCTGTGCTTGGATGTTTGTTTACTGCAGCACAATTTATAATTGCAAGGGTATGTAAGCAACCTAAATGCCCCCAAACAGATGACTGCATGAAAAAATGTGGTACATATACACAATGGAATATTACTCATCAATTAAAAATGACAAATTTGACGATTTTATAACAACATGGATGTACTTAGAAGGAATCATATTAGCAGAAATAAGTCAAGAAGAAAAAGACAGAAACCAAATGACTTCACTAACATATGGGATACAGTGAAAAAATAAACAAAAGACTTGGGGAAAGTCAAAACAACTTAAGCACCAAACTGAAGAGCACAACTTTGAGCAGGAGGGAAGGGGGGGGGATGGAAGGGAGGGGGGTAATCCCTGGGGATTACAATGTTGTGAAATGTATATATAAATAAAAAAATATATATAATAAAAAAGTTTGATACAATTTAAAAAAAACAATTGCAGGTAGGTAATATGATTTGCAGGTGGTGCAAATCATGAGTTGGCAGTCAATGAGAAACTATTGAACTCTAGACCTGTCATTTGTGAAATGTGTCAAAACATTGGGCAAATTATTTCTCTGAGACCTGATTTCCCAGTTTGTTGATTATTCAATGAAGTGATGATTCCTACCTCATGGTCTTATGGTTAGAATTGGCATTACTGTTTATATTATGTATATAACTCGTTGCACAATTTACTAAACAAAAAATGATTCTGAAAATATTAGGTTTTTATATGACAATAATTCTAACTATGCTGTCTAACTATCATAGTCACTCATCCTACAAAACTGTTGTGAGGATTAAATTATGTACATGTGTGATAGTTTGCCTTATGAGACTTAAGATATTTTTCATCAATAAATATATATGTACCCTATATTCATTGTTCATAATAGTTAAGACATGAAAACAACCTAAATATCCATTCGATGATTAGATAAGAAAGAATTTGTAATAGCTATCATGTGATACTTATACATAAATACATATATGAATGTACATATACATACAATGGAATACTACTTAGCTATATAAAATTATATTTCTTCCCCTCTGTGACAAATTATACTTTTTCCCTTCTGGATAGAATTTGAAGTGATTATGTAAGTGAAGTAAATCAGAAAATTGAAAACAATTATTAGATATGGACTATAAATATCCAAATAAAATGAACTAAACATAATAAAAATTACTCTTAGATTTGGTGGAAAATATAGTGGTTACCAGAGAGGGAGGTGGAGGGAAGAATAGGGGAGTAAGTATAATCATGGGAGTATACTAGAGCTTTGTCGGTAAGGAGTAGAGGTTTATACACACCTAGAGGTATAAAGGTATAAAGATATAACCCCAGTAAATCAATGATAAACTAATACAAATTTATTAAATTAAAAGAAAAATTCTCACCAAGATGCTACCAAGTGGTTTTTGTATGGCAGACATTCTAAGTTTTATTACCAACAAGTGGATCTGTGAATTTCCCTGAACCCTTCAGTTGCACTTCTTACACAAAGGCCCACAATGCACCACGGAAATGTGGTCTAGGTTAACAGGATTCCTTGGGGTTTACACAGGTCACCTTTTCCAAACCTCCCCAGATCTGATTAGTTGGGAGAAAAGACTACATTTTCAAGGTGTTAAAAAAAAGATCTCCAGGAAGATAAAGGATTAAAACCCAACTCTTCCCTTCTGAGAATCACCAAGACTACAATCTCCAAGTGTATTAGGAAACATCACCAAACCCTTTGTAAGACAGGCTGTTTTTTAAAAAAGTCAAGGAGAGGAGATATAAGCAGTTAGTTTATGCAAGTAAATGAGAAGTAAAACCCTTGCAACTTTTCTTAATGCCTCAACCTAGTGAAGGGGGTCCTGTAAGTGTTATGTCTGGAGCCAGGTATCATTCAATCAATGGTGGTTCTTCCTATTGTCATTACTATTCCACACAGTTTCTTGCTATTCCAAGTCACAGTTTGGGTCACCTGGCAGCAGCCTCATTCAGGGTCTTTGGGCAACCTCCCAGGGAAGGCGCCCCCAGTGGTTGGGCCAGAATCCCCCAGGGAGGCAAGGAGAGACTATGTGACAGGGTCAGCCAGGCTTCACACAAGGACACTGCTCAGAATTCTGAAATACCTTTCACTTGCTTCTCTCTTTCAAAGCATGTTTTTTTCATAGAAAAACTCAAAGGGAATGACTCAAAATACAGTTTGCTTTTTGGACATTTCTAATAAGAATGATTTGCTCTACAGGCATATCTGAAGAGGAATTCCTCCAAGTTGCAGACGATTTTTCTTCCCCTTTCCTCCATGTCCCCCCTCCCCACTCTGAGTTGGGTTTCCAGCACAGCTTAGCACAGAACACAGGGAGAACTGACTCTGGAGTGAATGGAGTAATAGCTCAGTCAGTGTGATGAAGTGCAGAGGCCTCACCTCATCTCTGGAGAGCATCACCTTCTTTCCTGGTGACTTCCCAAGCTTGCAGCAGGGAAAAATGTACCTTTAAGCACTTGAAACAACACAGGGGAAACCTCAACAAAATGACCCTGGGAAGGTAGCCTACCATTCCTAATTTGCATCTCAATAGAGCAGTTTTCTTTTTACTGTGCATTTAAAGACATTGGTGTCCTAGGGAATCAACCAAATTCCCTGTTGCCTGTTGTTGGGATTACCTTCTGGAAACAAACATCCAGATCAATCTTTTGGTTTATAGGTGACAAATATCAGTGGTTGTCCTAATGGTGAAATAACATCATCCACAACTGGAGGACACAAATTAAATTTAGTGAATTTTCAAAAACAATCTCAAAATCACAAATAATGGGAGCTTGAGGGGCCCAGAAAATTTACCCACCCCTCTAAGACCCTCGGTCTTAGAGGCATGTTGTAATCGCCTGGGGAGCTTTTAAGCAATAGTGTTGCATAGCACACACACCTCCCCCCCAGACCTATTAACTCAAGATCTCTAAGGATAGGGCCCAGTTACCAAGCTATTTTAAAACTTCTCAGGTGATTAATAAGTACAGCCTAGAATGAACAGCACTGATTTAATCAGCTCATGACTCTCCCAACAGAGACTGGGGAGGGTTACTTGGGCAGGATTCCCAGGTTGACTGGGAGCTGGGTCTAGAGTCTGTGGTGCTATTCCAGGTGATGCCTTTCCCCTGGCTGCCGGCCTTAGCACCTCCTGATTTGGTTCTCTAAACTTCTCCCCATGGCCCACTTCTCTATTACATTCAATGATTCATAGATTTGTGTGGACCACCTGCTACTTGGCAGAGAACTCCATTCCTAGAGTATCATCATATGTCTTGGGTCAGATTTTTTTGACCTTCTTAACATTCCCGAGTCATTGTCTCCGGCAAGCAACAGCTGCAACATCTTAGTCTGACCACAAGAGGGAGCCAAGGACCCCACAACCCGCATCCCGGACCCCTCTGGTACAGCTCAACAGGTCGAGCTAAAAGATCAGGCTAAATTAGGATTGCTGGTTGATCCTCCAGGCAAGGGCCAGAGCTTCAAGAAATGACCTTCTCACTGAAGAAAGCAACAGGGTGATCAGAATCGAGTAGGTTTTACAGACACGGGGACTTCCTCACTGAGAGGCCATCTCAGACATCATCTTTAAAAAACCATAGAAATCTGTGTAAGGATTAAAAATGATGGAGTAGATGGACATGTCTGTAATACAGCAAGTACCACCAAAACAGTGAATGACATCTTCTGATTTCCCACCCCCTGCCATCTCTCCCTCCTTTCTTTCATCCTCATCTCCTGTGCGCTGAATATTTGTGCCCTTCTTCCCCCCAAGATCTATCTTTTGGCTTACTGGTGACAAATATCAGTTGATATATTGAGGTCCTAACCCTCAGTGTGATGGTATTAGGAAGTGAGGCTTGGGATGGTGATGAGGTCATGAAGATTGACACCTCCTGAATGAGGTTAGTGTCTTTATAAAAGATAGCCCTGAGAGCTCCCAGTCCTCTCAACCATGGAGCGCACTGTCAACACGTGGAGAGTCAGGAGCCAGGCTACAAGAAGCAAACCCTTCCAGACCTTGATCTTGGACTTCCAGCCTCCAAACTGTGAGGAATAAACTTCTGCTGCTTATAAACTACCCAGTCTTCGGTATTTTGTCTTTGTAACCCAAACAGACATCTTCCTATTCTCTTCCTTACCCCAATAAACCAAATCATGCAAGAGAATGCTTAGTTGCAGGATACCTATGCCTCTAGTGTGGACCTGAGTTCCTTTTGGAGTTTCAAATGTGTCATTTACATGTAAATTTTTTAAAGGGTAGCTATCATTTTTATAATTACTTTTTTATACTTAGAAAGTTGCTTAATTCTATTTGAGTGTTTTCGGGAAAAGAGTTTCTTGTATTATCTCTGATTATTCATATCTGTTTCAAAAGGAGTCGGGGGAGAGTAGAAGGGAGGACACACACAATGGACTGTGGTAGAGGACTATGGGTGACTTGGTGGCAGATGTGGTGTGGTGTCATGCATCTGAAGAGGTATGACCCTATGCCCCTAAATCATATTCAGTGTTGTAGAGCAACATTATCTCAACCAAAAATAACAGAGTTTTAAAAAATACTCAAAAAGTAAAACAAACAAAAGCCTACGCTAATTACAGCTTGTATACGGATAGTAAAAAAAAAAAAGATTTCCTTAGAAAGCTCTTCAGTACCTGAACCTAAATGTCTTATAAACAATAAACTTCACATTCTCTAATTAAAGGTGAACAATCCCTCAAAGATCCTGCAGTTACCAGTACCTCATTAGACATTTCCTCAGTCAGAGTCTACAACCCTGGTTTTGTCCTCCCCACCCTCATGGGTGAACAGAGTGTTGAACACTCCAGGTTCAGAACGCCCCACCTCACAGAGCAGCCCATCTTTGAGACCTTGGGACAGCTGTGTGCAGTCTAAACTGATGCTCAGTTCTCCACCAACGCCTCTTCCTTGATGTCTCCAGAGATTTGGAGCCAGAGAAACAGCCCCAGAATCTTTTCTCATTTGGTTCTAACCAACGAATCCCTCCCACCCAGGTAAACTGGCCCCCACATACACACTTGAAGATGATTGGTCCAGTATGATCTGACCACTATGTTCTGAGGGCAGAGGCACTTTCAGACACCACGAACCTTATACTCTGTCACCACCCACTGAGACTGGATACACCCCGGGAGCAGCTGATCTGCCTAATGCTTCTAGTTCACCTGGAGTCCATGCCCAGCTCTCAGAGACATTCTCACATGACTGAACAACCAAAGACAAGAGGCCTGTACTTAGAGATCTGGACACAAGGTGAACCAATTCAGCCAGACCCTTCTTCCCTACCCCTGTCTGTCTCCCCGACACATAGATTACTGTCTGTTAACAACACAAACATCACTCAACTTGCTCCATCTCAAACTCTCTTATTGAAAGATTCTGACTCCCAGATTCCTTTGCCAGCAAATATAAGCTAAATGGAAAGTCAGCGGCTCACTCTTGGCTCCCACTACCAGGTCTACTCCTGAGCGGGAGGAGTGACAGGTGCCTCTCAGGAACCAAGAAGAAGAAAACACGTTCACAGGATATGTCAGTCCTTCCCCTTCTCCCACCCTCCCAACACACACACACACACACACACACACACACATACACACACATGCATGCACAGACTCCTCACAGTGGCAGTGCTCCCTAATCTTCGGGACTGCCCACTTCATTTCAGTGTCCCTAGCAAGGTCTGCTCCCAGTATGTTCTCAACAAACATTGACTGATCTGAAGAGTGCAGCAGGGGAACTAGTTCGAGTAGCTATTTAAAGTAATAATGAGAAAGATGAGTCCTTTCTGGACTTCCTGCTGATTAAATCCAGTATATAAAGTATTTAAATTGTAATAACATTTCTGCAAGACCCTCCTCCCTTCCTTTCCCACAAAACTCAGTCTCTCTTTGGCCTTCTCTTATGTGGCCCTTTGTCTCTTGGGGGAGGCCTTTTAGGAAGGGCCTATAGCAATGGTTTGGGTGGTTCCTCCTTGGCCTACCTGTGTGACCACCCCCCCAGAAACCTGAGTTCCTGGGAACCCCATCAACAGACAGCGTATGCCTCATGAAAAGGCCTTTGGTCTAAGAATTCCTGAGCAGTAATGTGGTCAGGTTTGCCTGACTCCAGAGTCTGCACCCAGTCTACTGGGCTGCACAGCCTCTTGCACCACTAGCAGTGAAAGGACCCTAGAAATGAAGACAGCCATGTCAGCAGACTCATGTGCCACTGCAGTGAGTCACAGGAAGGGCAAACCTGGCTTCAGAAGAGGAGACTGTGGTGGTCACATAAACCTCAGCAGCTAGAAGGACTATATGTAAAAAAATTCATCCATCCATCATCCATTCATTCATTCACCCCTAAAAAAGAAGTATTGTGAAATTTAGTCAAAGCAGTCCTTTTAAAATCAGACAGAATCATGTCTTAATCTTTGTTCTGCTGCTAAATACCTATAGTCACTCTGGGCAAGTCACTTGAACCCTCTGACTCTCAGTTGTAAGTTCGAGAATAATTGTACCTCTATTTCAAAGGTTGTTGAGAAGAGCAAGTGAGAGCATGTGTAATGTAGTCACTTAATCCTCATCAGAACCTGATGGATAGCCATTGCTATCCTCATTTTAATGAGGGAACTGAGGCACTAGGAAGGGAAGGAAGTTGTCCAAGGTTGTGCAGCTTGTCCCTGGTAGCATGGGATGGAGGATACAATTTTACTGGTCTGCTCAGTCTTGCTGCCTGTCAGGGTGTGGGGAGCTCTGCCATCTCAGTGTTCAACCTTGCAACACTCACCATCACTGAGACAAAAAATTAAAAAAGAAAAGAAAACAACCCTTGGTGTTCTCAGAAGTTGTGGTTGCTCTATTCCCTGGAGTCCTTTGGACCACCAAAAATGGACTTTCCCCATTCTGCCTCTGCTAAGTTTTGGGGAGGACAGAAGCCCCATGTCCCACCAACTATATGACTGTCAGTAGAGGCTACCTTCTTATCTGCAGAAGAAGGTGCTGTTACCCAGCCTGAATTTCTCTCCTGCTTTAAGTTGCTCTCATCTATTCTGGAAGCTCACTAGCTCCACCCTACGTGGAGGGCTCACAGCGGGTGTTGATTTGCTGATCACCTCTCTGTCCCTGGCAGTTAGAGATTCACCCCAGTGTGAGCTTGCTAAGTCTCTTAAGAGGCCTTGGCCCATCTCCCCTTCTCTCTCTCTGACTTCTCTCTGACTTGTCTCAAGTTAGGAGGCTGGTTGGTTCCCCCCCCCTTATCTCAACCAGCTTCTATGTGCCAAGTACTTGTCTGAGAGTTGCCATCTCTGCCCCGTAAGAGAAAGTCTCTCTGACTCTAAGGAAGGGTGAGTGCATAAGGCTCACCTTAGGTGACAGTAACTTCCCTGCAAGTGATTCTGATTTGGAAGACTCTGAGGTGAGGCCCCAGGAGTTTCAGTTTTAAACCAGGGAACTCCCACCACCAACCTGGGGATCCATCTGCTTTCATGGCCCAGGCTGGGTTCTCAGGGCAAGACACCAGCCATTAAAACTCAGTCAGGGGCTCTGAGGTGAAATTGACAAAGCCCAGGCTTCATGTCAGACAGGCCCCTTCATATCCCAGCTGTACCACATTGGCCCTGTGGGCTGGGTCTCATGATTTCACATCTGTGAGCCTCAATCACCCTTCCCTGGGTCTTCCTCTTTCATGCCTATTTTTAGAGTTGTCATGAGGATTAAGTGAGGTATTATACATAAGCTGAATGTTCCAGAGCTTGTGAAATCAGATTTCTTTCCATCTCTGCCTACACCCCGACCAAAGGGAACACATCTCTGCTTAACATTCGCAGTAACAGACTGCAAATGCCTGAATATTTCTCTCTCTTCCCTCAGTTGGCAGCAAGCTCCATGAGGAAGGGAGTTGAGATTAAACCCTCTTTCTATTTCCAGATTCTGACGCAGAGCTGGGCACATAGTAGGGTTTCTGTGAGCCATGCCTATTTTTATTCAGTGTGTTCTTCTACCCTCGGATCTTTGATCAGTTCATGAAAGAAAAGCTCCCCAGTGTTTATTAAGTAGTTGCTTATACCAGGCAGTGTGCTAAGACTAGGCACACCTCTATTTTAATGCTTCTGAAATCCCTGAGGATACAGATTAATAACCCTCATCTCCTCCCCCCAGTCTCCTCCATCCCCCAGGTCAGAGATGGCAACTCCCAGAGAAATACTTGGCACATGGAAGCTGGTTGAGATAAGAGGGGAAATCAACCATCCTCCTCACTTGAGACAAGCAGAGGGAGAAAGGAGAGATGAACCAGGGCTTCTTGAGAAGCTTTAAGAGGTGATAGTGGTTCAGAAAGATGAACTATCTTTCCTTAGATCACTGAACTAAGATGTCAGAGACAAGGCTGGCACTTAGATCCATTTAACCCCAAAACGTGTGCCCTTCTCACCACAGGAACAGCTTCTTCTGGATAATCAAGAACCAGTTTGTTAGAGTAAATGTTAATCCAGGAAATGGGGATGAGAGCCCTGTGGTCTACATGAGGTGGGATCTGATTTCACAAGCCCTGGGTCATCCCCTTGATACAATAACCCTCCATATCCTCATCATGATAACTAAAAAGATGCACAAGAGAGGGGACCAGAGCTAGGATCCCCTTTTCTGCAACTCCTTTCTCATCCCCAGGACTTGGGGAGGGTCACAGTGAAAAGCACAACAGAAGCTTAGCAAATCTCAGGGTCTTCACTAAGCCCTAATGCCCATCTGATATACACTCAACCTAAATTCTCAGAGACTGAAACTGTAAAATCATAGCCATATTTAGTGTTTATCCAAGTCTAGCATGGAGGCAGCTTTATAACTCTTAGCCTGGAATATTATTTCAAATAACTCACGTGGACAGCTTTGTAACCAAGAGGAGAGATAGATGGGTCCCGGAATGCCCCTTTGCTGTAGATCATAACCCTCCCTCCCACACCCTCCCCCAAGCTGCCTGGACAGAAAGGGCCAATGATTAATTATGCTAAGATAAACAGAGTTAATTTTCTTCCTGGATAAAAGTAATTACAACTGTGTTTGTTTTGGTAGGACACGGAATTACTGTCCCCGGTGACAAATCTTCCTAATTGAAAAGAGTGTTTATTTTAAAGGGGTGGGGGCTAGGGTCACTAAACAACAGTTAGCTAGTGTTTTCCCCACTTTTCATTTGAAGAAGGACAGTGATTAGGTGTTTGCCTCAAAAGAACATGCAAAAGCTCTGAACCCCCTCCCTGAAACCTGCCCAAGCCCCTTAGCAGTGTGGGAGAAAAATATTTGGCAGTTTGAAGTTCTCCTAAATCTCCCCATCCTGTGGTTGATTAGCTCTTAGTGATCGGTGAAATCGGGGTAGCAACCTCTTCGGCCACCCAGTGAGGAGTGAGGAAGAAGTGCAG